>JANZXR010077750.1:0-11178 GCA_027575705.1 Erythroxylum echinodendron | reverse complement strand
ATATTATTAACAAGTCATAATGTTAATACATGAATCACAAATATCCATTGGCCTAGGGCACACTACTAACAGTTTTTCCCATCGAAGGTGCCCAACTGGCAGTTTTTCCTATCAAAGGTGCCTAAAAATTGCACCAACGGCTACTTTGCGCACCGAGGGTGCCTTACAACTGTGCCAATGGATGGTTTTGCCCATCGAGGGTGCCTAGGGACTGTGCTAACGGTCTCTTTTACCCATCGAATGTGCCCAACGGGCCCTTTTTCCCACTGAAGGGGCCTAGTGACATGCCAACAAGTTGTTTTACCCACTGAGGGTGCCTAGCGACCCTACCAACGAGCTGTTTTACCCACCGAAGGTGCCTAACTAGCTGTTTTGCCAACCCAAGCTGCCTAGCAACCATGCCAATGGGCTGTTTTCCCACCGAAGGTCTTAGCAGCCATGCCAATCGGCTGTTTTGCCCACCAAAATGGCCTATCCACCATACCAACGGGCTGTTTTACCTATTGAAGGTGCCTAGTGACCATGCCAATGAGTTGTTTCTCCCTCCAACTGTGCCTAGCGACTGAGTCAACGGGCTGTTTTGCCCACCAAAGGTGCCCAACTGGTGGTTTTTCCCACCAAAGGTGCCTAAAAATCAAGCCAACGGGCCATTTTGCATACCAAAGGTTCCTATTGAACATTCAAACTGGTTGTTTTGCCCATCAAAGATGCCTAATGATCGTGCCAACGGGTTGTTTTGCCTACCAAGGGTGCCTGACAACCATGCCAACGGATGGTTTTGCCTATCGAGGGTGCCTAGTGATTGTGCCAATAGTCTATTTTACCCATCGAATGTGCCCAAAGAGCTATTTTTCCCACCGACGGTGTGTAGCAACCGTGCCATCTAGTTGTTTTGTCCATTGGAGGTGACCAACGAACTATTTTTCCCACCGAAGGTGCCTAGCTATCATGCCATCGGGCTATTTTGCCCACCGAAGGTGCCTAGTAGCCATGCCAACAGGTTTTTTTACCCACTGAGGATGCCTAGCGACCTTGTCAACGACCTATTTTGCCCACCGAAGGTGCCCAACTGGCTGTTTTTCCCAACCAATGGGTTGTTTCTCCCACCAAAGTGCCTAACGACTCATGCTAGTGACCTATTTTGGCCACCGAAGGTGCCTAGTGACCATTCGAAAGGGTTATTTTTCCCATCAAAATTGCCTAGCGATCGTGTCATCGAGATGTCTTACCTATCGAGGGTGCCTGGCGACCGTGCCAATGGACTGTTTTACCCATCGAGGGTGTGTAGGGACTATGCCAACGTGTTGTTTTATCACCAAAGGTGCCCAATAGGCTGTTGATCCCGTCGAAGGTGCCTTGCGACTGAGCCAACTGGCTGTTTGGCCCACTGAAGATGCCCAACTGGCTATTTTTCCACCAAAGGGATCTAGTGAATGTCCTAACAAACTATTTTGCCTATCAAAGGTGCCTAGCGATCGCGCCAACTGGCTATTTTGCCCACCCAATCTGCCTAGCCACCATGCCAACAAGTTGTTTTGCCCACTGAGCTACCTTGCAACCATGCCAACGGGTTGCCTTGCCCATATAAGGTGACTAGAGACCCTGCCAATGGGTTGTTTTACCTACCGATGGTGCCTAGCAACATTGTCAATGGGCTATTTCACCCACCTACGATGCCCAACGGGTTGTTTTGCCTACTACTAGTGCTTACCAACAGTGTCCAACGGGCTATTTCACCCACCTAAGGTGACCAACGGATTGTATTCCCACCAAAGGTATGCCAACGGGCTATTTCCCACTAAAGGTGCCTGACGATCGTGCCAATAGGTTGTTTTTCCAACCGAAGGTACCCAACGGGCTGCTTTTCCCACTGAAGGTGCCTAGCCACCATTCCAACTCGTTGTTTTGCCCACCAAAGGTGCCTAGTGACCATGCCAAGTAGTTGTTTTACCCACTGAGGGTGCATAGCGACCTTGCCAATGGGCTGTTTTACCCACCGGAGGTATTCAACTGATTGCTTTTCCCACCAAAGGTGTCTATTTAATGTGCCAATGGGTTGTTTTGCCCACCGAAGGTGCCTAGTGACCTTTCTAATGGGTTATTTCACCCACAGAAGTAGCCTAACGATCGTGTCAACGGGTTGTTTTTTCCACTAAAGGTGCCTAGTGACTATTCGAATGAGATGTTTAGCCCATCAAAGATGCCTAGCGATTATGCCAATAGGCTGTCTTGACCAATGACAATGCCTGACGACCGTGCAAATGGATAATTTTGCCCATCGAGGGTGACTAGGGACTATGCCAACGACCTATTTTAGCCACTGAAGGTGCCCAACGTGTTGTCTTTCCCACCAAAAGTGCCTAGCGATTGTGCCAATGGGCTATTTTACCCACCAAGGATGCCCATTGGGCTGTTTTCCTGCCGAAGGTGCCTAGCCACCATTCCAACAAGCGATTTTAACCACCGAAGGTGCCTAGTGACCATGCCAACGAGTTGTTTTTCCCATCAAGGGTGCCTAAGGACTGTGCCAAGAGGCTATTTTACCCACCAAAGTTGCCCAACCACGTTTTTCTCCCGTTGAGGTTGCATAAAAACTGTGCCAACGAGCTGTTTTTCCCACCAAAAGTGCCCCACTAGCTGTTTTCCCCACAAAAGATGCCTAGTGAACATGCCAACGAGTTGTTTTGCCCACCGAAGGTGCCCAATTGGCTGTTTTTCCCACCAAAGGTGCCTATCGAATGTGCCAACAGGTAGTTTTGCCCATCGAAGGTGCCTAGTGACCTTTCAAACAGGTTGTTTCATTCACTGAAGGTGCCTAACGACCCTGCCAACAGGCTGTTTGGCCCACCGAAGGTTCCTAGCGATTGTGCCAAGGGGCTGTTTTACTCAGCAAACATGCCCAATGGGTCGTTTTTCTCACTGAAGGTGCCTAGTAACCGTGCTAATAGGCTATTTTGCCTACTGAAGGTGCCTAGCGAACTTGTGAACATGTTGGCACCCCGCCTTAAGAGTCACGTTCCCGATGTCCTAACTGACATCAAGACGCACATCTCACAAGGGTGGCATGCCCACACCAGTAAATCATAAAACATAACTCACTTTTCCTAGCTCCAAATAGATTTTGGGAAAACATAAATGGGAATTTCAATTGGACGTCTTCAGAACATTTGTTCCCCATTGTCTTAAGTCTCTAATGACACCAAAATCATTCAATTTGGTTTAATAATATGAAAGTTATAGTCCAATCATTTTTGGACTGTTTTTGAATTGAAATAATACACTTTACCCAATTTCACTCCAGAAATTGAAAGTTTTAAGGACTGAATAAAAATTTAATTCCTTCATATAATTTGTAGCTCTATGTCTCTAGCTTATTTAGAAACAATAATCATCTCATTTGGAGCTCTATGGGCTACGATATCATCAAACAACTGAAGCATGTTCAGTAAAAATATCCAACTCACACTCTTCCAACCAATCCCCTCACTTTGATTTAATCACTCATTTTCAAAATTAATACAAAAAGCTAGAAATTCCAGTGGAGAGATAGAGGAATGTGTTAGGAATCCAATGCTTCAAAATTGAGGTCATTTGGAGGTCAGTCGACGAAGTTATGACCAAAAGAATGAAAAGTGTTCAGGTCTAGGAACACCAGCAAAGTCACTATCGCAATTAGTCACGACCACGACCTGCAGCGCGACCATAAAGTAGCGATCGCGACTTGCTTCTTTCTCCTTTGCTTTTGCTCCTTAGGCCTGTGTTAGAAAAAAAAATGCATAACTCTCACTACAAATATGGAATAAAGTTCATTCAAAGACCTTTTAAAGAAAACTTCTAGATCTACAACTTCCATGAAGACCTCAAAAATAAAAATTTGCCTGCAAGTGGGTCAAAAGTTCAAATCAATGTAGCTGTCTCCAAATTCCATCCTAGGCAACATCTCAAAATTCTAATAATCATATCCCTCTACTCCAATGTCTAAAAATTTCATACTATATATCATTGGAAAGCTAGAAAAATAGTCTACAATTTCCAAGCAGGCAACTTCATCCAATTCAGCCTAGATCACTACAGCACTTCCCTCAAAGCTAGAACATAAATTCTCACCCTTATGAAAAACTTGAAAAATGCAATGAACAAATTTGACATACCATCGGCAAAACACAAACATACTTCACAAATATCAAAATATAAGAGTTTTTACAAAGCTTTAGTGGGAATTTTCAGTCGCAATACATCAATATATCAAAATGCCCAAAATACAAAAAGATACATGAACAGTAATTTGCTCAAAATGCAACTAAAGCCTTGTGGTTACAAATCTAGCTTAAACAAAAAAGATGCAAATTTTGGAGTGATGCCTCGATTCTCTTTCACTCGATCTCATTTTCTTCTCCAAAAGGTGGGACAAAAAAGAGTTAGCTTAAAAGCTCATAGGTAACAAGTTTATAACAAAAAACAAGCAAAACTATTTAAAATGTTCATTGTCATAGAAAATTCTTATTGAATTATAAAACACATAGTTCTTAAATTTTCAACCAAATTCACTTTAAAACAAATCATGTATGCATTAATCTTGTCAACATATCATGAACATATAAACACATCAAAACAACTTAGGTAGGTCTAAAGCAAAACGTACTATACATTTCCTATAAGGGTCCTGTGTAGCCGTGAACAAAATGAACTATTGCATTCCCACAAAATGTTTTTGCATAGCCGTGAACTTATGGGAGTCCGTGAAGGAGCTCCTTGCCACTAGCAGGTAGGCGGAAGAAGCCTTTAGTCAAAGTGCACTTGACATACTTAAGGGACCAAACCAAACCTATATAACATGCATTTCATAACTTAGAACCACGTTGCCCAAATGGCACATTTTCAAAAATGACTTTCATGAGCATGAAATATTTCATATGCACTTCCACCATCTTTTTTAGAATTAATCAACCAAATTCAAATTTCAGGCACATTGCAATTTCTCAAATCATTCGAAAGAAACAAATGTTTTATTTTCTTGACTAAAAAGAAAACATAATGGCTCATCAGCTAATCATAAACATGAAACCCACTTGAAAACTTTGCATAGGAAATGGCTTAAGGATGTCTTTCCTCTTGCTCTCCTTCGCTCTCTTGATCCTTTCCTTGATTTCCTTTATAAAAGACATAATTTTCATTCAAAAGGAATTCAAATTTGAGAACCCATAAAGCACATTCACTAAAATTGATCCTAGAATTCTTAAAACCATACATTTCTTAAACTTTATGAATCAAAATCCTTTCAAAAATCCAAAAGATTAAAAAATCAAACTTACCTTCAATTTTCACCAATTTATGATATTATTGGCTCTAAAGAAAGCTCTTCCCTTCCTTTTTCTTCTTCCCTTTCTTGAGCAACCTCAAACTCTTTCTTTAAGATTAAGAAAAGATGTAACCTAGCCCAAAACTCTATTCTTTTCTCAACTTCACCGAAATCTCTCTTTCTTGTTTCTTTCTCATCTTATGTCGTTTCTCTCTTCTTTCTTTCCTTAAATTTTTTTTGCTTCTTCTAATTACTAAGACAACAATTCCTTTTCCCATTCTACCCCTAATGAATGCTAAAAGTCCACTTTACCCTCCCTTTAATCCTTTATGACTCTTAAACATAGTAATATGCCAAAATTGCCCTCATACACTCTTACTACTTTAATTTAATTAACCAATGTAATCAAACCCTACTAACATTGGAATAAATAATTAAACTCCAATAAAAATTCTATCATGACCTCATAATTCATTCTATGGCAAAAATTCAAATTCCATGCTTATTCCATAAACTATCATGCTTAATTAAAAAAAAAATTGGGCTCCAACATTTCTCCCCCTCTTAAAAGAATTTCTCCTTGAAATTCTTACCTAAGTCATTGAAAAGGTATGAATACCTCTCCTCCATGGCTTCGAAGGCCTCTTATGTGGTCTCTTCTACATAATGGTTTCTCTATAAGACTTTTACAAGTTGAACTATCTTGTTCTTGAGGACCTTTTCCTTAGTATCCAAGATCTCCACTGGAACCTCATCATAACTCATATCATCTTTTAACTGAACCTCAGTGATCTGAATGATGTGAGAAGGATCTAATCTATATCTCCTCAACATGGAAACATGAAAGACATCATAAACCTGTGGTAATTCTGGTGACAATGCCAACCTATAGGATATGGTCCAATACTCTCAAGAATTTCATAAGGACCCACATATCTTGGGCTTAACTTGCCCTTCTTGCTATATCTCATGAGTCCTTTCCAAGGAGATGTCTTAAGAAAGACCTTCTAACTGACTTTATACTCCATTTCCTTTCGGTATGCATCAATATAGCTTTTTATTCTATCTTAAACCGCTTGAAACCTTTACTTAACTAACTTGACCTTGTCAACTATCATCTGAACCAATTCTGATCCTATTAGCTTTCTTTCTCCTTCTTCATCCAAGCATATAGGAGTTTTACATCTCCTCTGATACAGTGCTTCATAAGGGGCCATCTAAATGGTTAAATGGTAAGAATTATTGTAAGTAAATTCAACCAATGGTAAATGCTCGTCCTAAGCTCCTTTGAAATTCATCACACATTCCCTGAACATTCCCTTAAGGGTCTGGATGGCCCTCTCAGATTGAACATTTGTCTAAGGGTGAAAAGTAGTACTAAAACTCAACTTGGTTCCCAAAGCCTCTTGTAAACTTCCCCAGAATCTCGAAGTAAACCAAGGATCTCTGTCAGAAACTATAGCGTCAGGAATTCCATGTAATCTCACGATCTCATCAATATACTTCTTTGCTAGCACATGTAAAGAATCAGTCTCTTTAATTGCCAGAAAAAGGGCTAACTTCGTCAAAAGATCCACAATAACCCATATGGCATCATGCTTCCTACTGGTCTTGGGCAAACCTATAAGAAAATCCATAGTCACCCTTTGCCACTTCCACTCAGGAATGGGCAATGGTCTTAACTTGCCTGAAGGTGCCTAGTGTTCAGTCTTGACTTGCTGACACACTAGACACTTACTTGCATATTTTGCTACATCCTTCTTCACGCCTTTCCACTAGAATTTTCTTTCAAATCTCTATACATTTTGGTGCTACATCGGTGCATGGCATAAGGTGTATTGTGTACCTCATCCAATATCTCATCCTTCACCTCCTTGACATTTGGCATACAAAGCCTATTCCCTATAGTCATGAGTCCATCATCCCTCACTACCACTTCAGACTTCTTGCCATTCTGAATTTCTTCTCGGAGCTTCCTCAATTCTGCATCTTGTGCTTGTAACTCCCTAACCTTCTCTTTGAGTATCAGTCTCACTCTGAAGGTAGCAACAATATAATCAAGTTCATCCTTCTTCAAACTTATCCTAAGCTTAGCCATCTCTTCCAATAACGGAAGATAAACTGTCTGAACATGGGCTATTGATGATTTCCTACTCAATGCATCCGCCACGACATTTGCCTTACCTGGATGGTACTCAATCAACAAATCATACTCCTTAAGCAACTCAATCCACCTTCTCTGTCTCAAATTAAGCCCTTTCTCATTTAATAAGTACTTGAGACTTTTAAGATCAGTAAAGATCCTTTCTTAAACCCCATATAGATGATGTGTCCAAATCTTTAAGGCAAAAATCACTGTTGCCAATTCCAAATCATGGGTCGGATAATTTAACTTATAAGGCTTTAGCTGCCGCGAGGCATAAGATATTACCTTGTCTCTTTGCATCAATACACAACCCAAACCCTTTCCTGAAGCATCACTATACACTGTATAACCCTCATCTCCCATAGACAAAGTCAGAATTGGAGCACTTGTCAATCTGTGCTTAAGCTCCTCGAAACTCTTCCAACACTTATAACTCTAAATAAACTTTTAATTCTTCCTCAATAGCCTAGTTAGTGGAGCAATAATCATAGAGAATCCGTCCACAGACCTCCTATAGTAGCTTGCTAGGCCAAGAAAACTCCTCACATCCATCATTGTCTTGGGTGCATGCCACTTCACCACTGCTTCAATTTTCTTTGGATCAATATGTACCCCATTCTTAGAAATTACATATCCAAGGAATACCACCTCATAGAGCCAAAATTCACATTTGCTGAATTTGGCATAAAGTTCCCTCTCCCTTAATGTCTGCAGTACTATCCTATGATGTTCCTCATGTTCCCCTTCACTCTTGGAGTACACAAGAATGTCATCTATAAATACTATAACAAACTGATACGGATACTCCTTGAAGACCCTATCCATAAGATCCATGAATGCAACTAGAGCATTGGTTAAACCAAAGGCATAACTAGGAACTTGTAATGCCCATACCGTGTCCTAAAGGCTATCTTATTTACATCAGATTCTTTGATTCTGAGCTGATGATAGCTTGATCTGAGATCAATCTTGGAAAAGACCCTTGCTTCTTATAGCTGGTCAAACAGATCATCTATTTGTGGCAGAGGATACTTGTTTTTAATGGTCACCTTGTTAAGTCTCCGATAATCAATACAAATCCGCCATGTTCCATCCTTCTTTATGACAAATAGAACAGGTGCTCCCCAAGGTGACGAACTCGGCCTTTGGGAACACATTAGGAAATTCCATTATATCCAAAAAATCCTCTAACCTTCCTTCCTCCACATCGACATCCAAAACGTGTGCCAAGAAGGCTTCACAACCCTTCTTCATCATCCTGTTAGCTAGTAAAGTAGAAATAATTCTTGGTGATGGTGCATCCTTATCCCGTCTAAAAATCACTCTATCCCTGTTGCTCAGATCAAATTCCACCTCCTTAAGGCCACAATCCAACTTCACATGATATTTTTCCATAACATCCATTCAAAGTATAACATCCAAGCCTTTTAGGTCTAGAGGTAGTAAATCCACTACCAGTCTAGCACCATCAGTGAAGAGCTCACAGCTTTTATATACTTGATTGATTACCACATTCCTCCCCAAAAGTGTACTAACAAGAAAAGGACTATTCAAAGGCACTGAATTCACACTATGCAAAATCATACTTGTAGAAACAAAAGAATGCATGAACTAGAAACAATTAGTAAATAAACTGCTGAATCAAATAACTGGGTCATACCAGTGACAACTTCTAGTGCGGCTGCTGTTTCTTTCCTTATCATGGCAAATACTCTTGCTTGTGCTTGACCCTTTGGCCTTCGTGGAGGAATAGCCTTCTTTACAGCTCTAAAACTACCCACTTCAGTGGCTAGCTGGGTTCCCACTATTTTAGCTCTCCTTGGGGCTTGTAACTGTGACCCCTCCTGCTTTGTTACTTGGGGATAGTCCCTGATCATATGTCCTCTCCACATCGAAAGTATGCTCCTAATAACTTGAAGCACTCTCCCCTATGCAACTTCACACAATGCCCACATTGGGGGTTCATGTTCTTTCTCCTCTCCACCCTACTATTGTCTCCTACTGTTGAGGCTTGCACCGACACTGCCCTTGCTTGCTTGATCTTAGCAGATGCACTACTCCCTGCCTCAGTCTGTGTGCGGGAGCTCTTCACACCTCTTTCAGGTACTGGGGCACTCACCCCTTCTTGGAAGACTGCTCTCGATTTTTCCTCTTCCTAGTCACCTCACACTTGATATTCTCTAGCTTCTTAGCCTGGAGTGAGGCATATACCAACTGCTGGTAGTCACAGAAATTATGGATCAAGACTTTCTCCTTGATCCCCAGATGGAGACCTCCCTCAAACTTACGGCACTTGTCTTCCTCATTCGCCACAATGTTGGCCGCATATCAGGAAAGCTGAGTGAACTTCAATTCATACTCACTCACTTTTCCTAGTTCCGAATAGATTTGGGAAAAATTAAATTGGAATTTCATTTAGACCTCTTTAAAACATTTGTTCCCATTTTCCTAAGTCTCTAATGACACCAAAATCATTCAATTTGGTTTAAAAATAGAAAAGTTATAAACCAAACATTTTTGGACTATTTTTGAATTGAAACAGTACATTATACTCAGATTCACTCTAGAAATTGAAAGTCTTAGGGACTGAATAAAAATTGGATTCCTTCGGATAATTTGTATCTCTATGTCTCTAGCTTATTTAGAAATAATAATCATCTCATTTAGAGCTCTACAGGCCGAGATATCATCAAAACACTGGAGATCTACGGGCCTCACTTTGATTCAGTCACTCCTTTTCAAATCAATACGAAAAGGTATAAATTTCTATGGAAGGATAGAGAAATGTGTTCAGGTCTGGGAACACCAGAAAAGTCACGATCGCGACTACTCACAACTACGACCTGCAGTGGGGCTGCAAAGTCACGATCGCGACTTTGTGCGAAAAACAGCAAAGTCGGGATCGCGACTTGCTTCTTCCTCCTTTGCTTTTCTTCCTTAGACCTGTGTTAAAAAAAAGGAATAACTCTCACTAAAAATTTCTGATTAAGTTCATTCAAAGACCTTTTTAAATAAGAATTCAAGATCTACAACTTTCATGAAGACCTCAAAAACAAAATTGGCCTGCAAGTGGGTCAAATGTTCTAACCAATGCAGCTGTCCCAAAAGTCCATCCTAGGCAACATCCCAAACTTCTAATAATCATATCTCTCAACTCCAATGACCAAAAATTTCATACTATATATCATTAGAAAGCTAGAAAAATAATATACAATTTTCAAGAAGGCAACTTGATCCAATTCATCCTAGATGAATACAGTATTTCCCTAGAATCCAGAATACAAATTCTCACCCTTATGAAAAACTTGAAAAATGCAATGAACAAATTTGACATACCATTGGCAAAACACAAACATACTGCATTATTCTAAAATATAAGAGTTTTTACAAAGCTTTAGTGGCAATTTTCAGACACAATACATTAATATCACAAAAATACAAAAATATACATGAACTGTAATTTGCTCAAAATGCAACTAAAGCCTTATGGTTACAAATCTAGCTTAAACACAAAAGATGCAAATTTTGGAGTGATGCCTCGATTCTCTTTCAATCGATCTCATTTTCTTCACAAAAAGATGGGACGAAAAGGGGTGAGCTTAAAAGCTCACAGGTAACAAGTTTATAATGAATAACAAGCAAAACTATTTAAAATGTTCATTGTCATAGAAAATTCTTATTAAATCATAAAACACATGGTTCTTAAATTTTCAACCAAATTCACAATAAAACA
>JANZXR010077739.1:0-11179 GCA_027575705.1 Erythroxylum echinodendron | reverse complement strand
TAGTGAGCCTGACATAGGTTCTATAAAGAACAATCCCTGTTTAATTATCGCATCACAAATAAAATCCTTATTCTCATTTATTGAAACAACTTTTCCAAAATATAAGGAATAACCAGATTTTATTAGACAAAAAATAGAAGTCATATTCCTTATAATCATTGGTATATAATAAACATCCTCCAAATATAACCTATGACCACTAGGAAAGTCCAAGATAACTACTTCCATTGATTCTTCTGAAATATAGGAACGACCTGCTATCTTGACTTGAAACTGACCTTTAGGTAGTCTTCTCCTTTGCTGGAACCACTGCAATGAATTGCAAGCATGGTTAGTGGCTCCTAAATCTAATATCCAAGAAACAGATAAATCTACCACATTTTTAGTTCCTAACAAACTTAGGAAACCCATACCTTGTTTTCTTTTGAGGGACTTAGGGTAGACAGGACGGTTTCTTTTCTAGTGGCCCATCTCATCACAATGGAAACACTTTCCTTTGATGTTCTCTTTGGCCTGCTTTTTCATGGGTTTGGCCTTGACCCCTGTTTGGGCCTTTTTTTTCATTGAACCTTTCTTCTTCTGCTTGCCCTTACCCTTGGACTTTGAAGAAGATGCTACATTAGCTTTGGGCCCATTAGCCTTGATATTCAATATCTATTCCGTGCTCTGGAGGGTATTCATTAACACACTCAAGGTGTAATCCTTGCTGTTGAGCTCATAGTCTAACTTAAACTGCTGAAAAGAAGAGTTTAAGCTATTGATGATCATAATCATCTGTGTGTCGGCATCTATATCCACCCCAAGCATCTTAGCCTTATTGACCGCAAAGATTACCTTCATCATATAATCCCGCATCGGTTCACCAGGTTTCTGTTTGAGATTATGAAAGGTTTGGATAGCTTTCACTGTTGCATACCTAGTCTTCACACCAAACATCTCATGTAGGTGATGGACTATTGAACTAGCTATTTTCATACAGGCAATTTGCTTTTGCAACATGCCGCTGACAGAAGCTAGAATATAAGACCTAGTAGTCTTGTCAGTATTCTGCCAATGCTCATGTTGTTGGACTATCTCAGGAGTTGAATCTCCACTCGGAGGTGTAGGCTCATTTTCAGTTTACACCAAGAAATACGTTCATATTGAAGAACAATGTCACGGTTACGTCTCCAATCATTAAAATTGTTTCCATTTTCTAATTTGTTATTTGTCAAGAGCACGGTAAGTGGATTCATTTTGTGGTAGATAATGTCTGAAAATATAAATTATTAAAACATGAGCATACTAGTTAAAAATATTGGAACTTTGTATAAAATCATGATGCATGTATGCATGATGATAGTTTTAACAAAACTTAAAAAATTAAAACATGATACAAAGGTTATTTTTCTTATCTATAACAAACTAAGTGACGGTGGGCCATCTTATCCATTAAAAGAAAAACTGGGACCCTCCCACTCAAAAAACTACCAAGCATCTCATGCCTAACTTTTTGAGAAGCATCATAATTTGGTTCATACTTTTACCAATAGAGCTACGATGGTTAGTTTATTGATAAAAAAATGTTGAGTGTTTAACCATTTGATTTGTCCATTAAAGATACTTATAAACCATGCCTCAGTGGAAGGTCACATTTGCTCCCAATAAATGGACTTATCCTTCAGGAGACCCAAACCATGCAAGATTTAGGATTCATGCTCTTTGATGGGGAGTAATACTTCACCATTTGCAAATAGGCCATCATTTGGAGACCGTGGACTCTCACATAAGCATCCTTTCCCACTCAATTTTTTTGGGCTTTAAGTTTTAAATACCATCTTCTCTAGATGCAATTTATTATCCATCTTATATTGTTTTAATATATATCTCATACATAATGAATGCATGGCAAGGCCTAGGGTTGACAATTTTCTAAATGACATTCAATCACATAATATCATATATTATTTGCATTCATTTCTCCATTCATCGCATAAACTAATTAAGCCACTTTTGATAGTCTATCCTAGAAATATAAAAATAATTACAAGCCTTTTAGGCCCAAAAAATTCTTCTTAGACTTGGATCTTCCACTTCAAACTCTTCGTGCATATGATCTGGCCCATTTGGTAAATAAAATGTAATGGCATTTATAAAAACTGAATTTTTTCACTTTGAAAATAAAAAATCCAGCACTAGATTTTCATAAAATCGAATCTTTGTCATGACAAAAAATTCCAGAACTTGTTTTCATTTAAATTGAAACTCCTTCCACTAAAACAAAAAACCAGCACTTTGTATTTTATTAAAACCGAAACTTGACTCCTTGAAACAAAAATCTAGCACTTGTTTTTACATTAAAAACTGAAACTAGATTCATTGAAATAAAATTCCAGCAGCTTTGTTTTCACAAAACCGAAACTATGCCAATACACAAAAGGATACACTGAAACCTTTATCTCTCCACTTCTTCAATCCATGTCTGCTTCATCTTTATCATTACATCAATTTGTACATTACAAAATCAAAGAAAACAGAAAAATGAAGCCAAGGAGGAAACATGGTGACGATAGACCACCTTCTTTGTTACAACCAAATTAAGAAATCTTACATGGTAAATTTAACTTCTATGGACAACCAAAAGAGCAACACATACACCATATATATTTCTATAACATAAAAATATGCAGCATACAAAAAATGATTGCCAACACATGCATCAACCATATAGGAACCAAAATCATGCATTAGAACCTAGCTCTGATACCAATTGTTGGATTGGGAAAAGAAAGCATGCCATATTTGGAGAACCTGTAGATTTCAAAACTTTTTATAAATCTTATTTGCAGCGGAAGCAATATATCTAAATCATCATGCCAATCTATACATGATATGGTGTAAGGATAATAATAAACATAAACAAGATAGTGATATTACCGACTCCTTCGCTATAGCTTAAATTTCTCGCTACGCTATCCTCTCCTTCTGCTTGTATCCAAAGCCTTTTGATTTTGAATCCTTTTCTTTGTCAATCTATCCTCTCTTTTTTGTTGTATCCTTAACCAATTTGATTTACCTCTTGTTCTTCAAGGAAAACTTGGTTAACAAAATCCTTTGGTAGGAAAGGAGAAGAAATGTTTGGAGAAGATTTTTCTTGGAAGAAATGAATCAAAAATGAGACTCTTCTCTTGAAAATTTCAGCTCACTCATGCATGAAAGGAGAGAGAGAGTCAAACTATGCAAGAACACCTTCTTACACCCTTAATTTTAGTTATGCATGGAATGGAAGAAGAGAATAGCATCCAATGCATCACTTCTTACTTTAATCAATCATAAAGTAGCTAATAAATGAGACTCTTCTAATTTATCTTTAAGATGGCTATATGAAAAGACTATTAACCTAAATATGACCTACCAATTTTGGTTTTCGAAGATGGAAGAAGGAAGATAGTCCATCCAACCCACATCTTTCTTCTTTATTCCAATGAATGCTAATAGGTTATAACTCCATTTAATGATGGTAACCCATAATAAAGACCATCTTTATTTAGCAATTTAATGTCAAATGTGTAGCTGCACAATCAGTCCTTCAAAACCGAAATTGCTACTCCTTTCTTTAAATTTTTTTAATATAATTAATCTAATCAATTACATTAAACCAAAGTCTAGCCTATTTCTAAATGAACATTTGGGCTTCTAATTAACCATTAATTAGTGCAAACCCAACATTCAATTATGGGCTTCTAAAACCTCCATTTATATTTCTTGCTTAGCTTGATAACCTTCCTTGAAGCTAAGTGGGGAATCTTATTGGACATTGATAATTCAAGCTCTAATAAGCCTAGAATTAATTTAATCTCGTTAGAATTAATTCTAGCTTATTAACTAAATGTCATTCCACTAAAGACAATTAGTTGAACTCTTGAACTGTTAAATATTATGAGAACACGTATTTTATGTCCAATTGCAAACCCTATTTAGAACCTTATTGTAGTCATCCGCACAATAAAAGGTAAAATTACTGTTTTGCCCTTATGTTGGTTTTTATGTCTAGATCTCCCATTTTACTTTAAAAAGTGATTAACACATAAGATCTCATCTTAGTGTTCAGACTTGATGGGTAGTTAGTCCATCAAACTACTGGCACCAGTTTAATCACCAAATCTCCTTAAAACATCTAGAAGTGATGATATCACTATAAACTCTTTATTTGAGTGAATGTTTCCTAATACATGTTTCAATTAATAATTCTAACATGTAGACACTGGATTATTAATCTGTAAAAATCCATTCTGATCATATCAAGAATTATAATGAAATACATTCCAGTTCACTATTCATCAAGATTGTAGTTCATAATTAGCGAATGTTTAAGTTGTATGTTTTAAGATTAAAGTAACTACCCACTTTATTCTTGAAAACATACTTGATTCCAGAATCGTTTAATAATGCCATTATCGAATGTCAACTACCATCATGATATGAAACTCATCATTCCCTTGAAGTAACTCCTTTACTTATACGGAGATAAATCGCAATACTACAGTCTAAACCATAATCAAGCAACTAATTTGATTATTCAAGTGTGAATCCATTAACTTAGATTCTAATAATATACATGTTTTCCATACATCTCTATGTATATGTATATTACTTACAAAAGAATCTGGGTACCTTATGACTAGATATATAATGCTCATTAAAACCAAACTCTTTTATTTTATTAATAATAAATATTTCCATTACAAAATTGTAACTGAAGAAAATTAAGGTAAATGTAAATACATTTGCTTTCTAGGGCACTATATTTACATAACTCTAACAATCTCCCACTTTCCCTAAAGCAAGTTTGACATATCCCTCATTTCCATCCCTACTAGGTGACCCTTAAAACTTTTTTGAGATAGCATTTTCGTAAACAGATCAGCAAGGTTTTGCTCCGTGGGAATCTTTACCACATCCACCTCTCCACGTTATATTATCTCCCTTATGAGATGATACTTTCACTCAATATGTTTACCATCTTTGTGATTCTGAGGTTCTTTAGAATTAGCCACTGCCCCACTATTATCACAATAAAGTGTAATGGCTTTTTCTGCCTCTGGAACTACCTTCAAATTATTTAGGAACTTTCAGAGCCAAACTACTTCCTTTGCTACTTCACATGCAGTAACATACTTAGCCTCCATTGTCGAATTAGCAATACAAGATTGCTTGACATTCCTCCTGACTATGGCTCCACCTGCTAAAGTAAATATAGAACCAGAAGTTGATTTCCTTTGATTGGAAATCAAAATCTGTATATCCTATCAGAATAAGATTACTTCCATAGTAAGCAAGCATTAAGTTCTTCGTCCTACAAAGATATTTAAGTATGCACTTAACCACAGTCCAATGTTCCATTCTTGGATTGGACTAAAATATTGCTTACTAGTCCCACTGCATAATAGTTATCTGGTTAATGCAAAGCATTGCATACATCAAACTTCCAAATGCTGAAGCATATGGATTGTTACGCATGTGTTCAACCTCCTATTGGGTTTTAGGTGCTTGTTCCTTTGAAAGTTTGATTCCATGTCTAGTAGGTGTGAAACGCCTCTTGGAATCTTGCATGGCGAACTTATTGAGCATATTCTTAATGTAGTTTAATTGAGACAAGGCTATCTGTTTGTTCTTACGATCCCTTAGAAGTTTGATCCCTAGAACATAGTTAGCCTCTCCCAAATCCTTCATTGAGAATTATTCATTCAGCCAACCCTTAACCATAGATAACATTCCCACATCATTCACAATGAGCAGAATGTCATCAACATATAGGATTAGAAATGTAAACTTACCTTATTGTATTCTTTTATAAACACAAGGCTCATCTAGGTTTATACAAAACCCATGTCCATAAATGAACCTTTGCAACTTGCATACCTTATTCTCGTTTCCTAGATCAATGAAACCTTCTGGTTAGGCCGTATAAATGGTCTCCTCAAGATCCTCATTAAGAAATACAGTCTTGACATCCATTTGCTATATTTCATAGTCAAAATAAGCCGCTATGGCCAAAAGAATCCTGATGGACTTAAGCATGGCAACCGGAGAAAAAGTCCCCTCATAGTCTATACCCTCTTTTTGAGTATAGCCTTTAGCTACCAATCTATCTTTAAAGGTCTCTACCTTTCCATCCCATCCTCTTTTCCTTTTGTATATCCATTTACACCCTATGGTTTTTATACCTGGTGGTAGATCTACAAGGATCCAGACTTTATTACAGCACATGGAATCTATTTCTGATTCCATCACCTTGGGCCATTTTATGCATCAACATCATTAATAGCCTGAGTATATATAATGAGATCCATTTCTTCTATGTCTGAGATGGTAATTAAGCCTTCTCCTAGACCTCGATACCTATCTGGCCGTCTCATAACCTCCCACTATGTCTAGACACAACTTGATGTTTAGGTTGCATTTCTGATTCAACTCTTGAATCCATTTCGACATCTTGTTCTGTTATATCCATATCAACTCTTGGTTTAAATGAAATAGCTAACTCCTTTAGTTTTACTTCACTTCTTCCGTTATGATTTCTCATAAAATTTTCCTCTAATAAGGTCACATTTGTCGACACAAAAACCTTCCTATCTTGAGGACTATAAAATAGTACCCTCAAGTTCTTGTAGAATATCCTACAAACAAATATACTTCTGACCTTAGTTTTATCTTTGTGGATTCAGACTTTAGAACATGGGCTGGGCAGGCCCAAGTCCTTAAGTGCCTCAATGAAGTTACTCGGCCAATCCACAACTCCCTATGTGTTTTAGGCACTGATTTGGGTGGATCAAAGTTAAGAAGATATGTTGTCGTTTGTATGGCATATCCCCAGAACGATTCTGGAAGGCTAGCATAGGACATCATTGATCTTACCATTTCCAATAGAGTCATATTTCTTCTCTTAGCTACACCATTCTGTTGAGGTGTTCGAGGAGCTGACAAATTGGAAACAATTCCATTGTTAATTAAATATTGTTGGAACTCTCTAGATAAGTACTCACCACCTCGATCTGATCGAAGTTGTTTTAATAGCTTGCCTTATTATTTCTCAACTCCAACTTTAAATTCTTTGCATTTATCAAATGATTCACTCTTTTTATACATCAAATACAAATAGCCATGTCTTGAGTAATCATTTATAAAAGTTATGAAATATTCATAACCTCCTCTAGCTTGTACATTCATGGGCCCAAAAACATCAGTATGTACTAGGTCCAACGTGGATTCAAATCTGTTTCCTTTAGAAGGAAATGGGGCTTTGGTCATTTTTCCTTCAATACAAGATTCACAGGTGGGTAATGAGTCACTATCCAAGCCCATAAGGCTCCTATACTTTACTAACCTGTCAAGTATTTTTTGATTGATATGACCAATTCTTAAGTGCCACAGATATTTTGAATTAATGCTAGAGTTATTGGATTGTCTTGGTTTTATCAATTCTGTGGTGTTTATTAAGCTTGACATAGGTTCTATAACGAACAATCCCTGTTTAATTATCGCATCACAAATAAAATCCTTATTCTTATATATTGAAACAACTTTTCCAAAATATAAGGACTAACCAGATTTTATTAGACAAAAAATAGAAATCATGTTCCTTATAATCATTGGCATATAATAAACATCCTTCAGATATAACCTATGATGACTAGGAAAGTCTAAGATAACTACTCCTACTGATTCTGTTGAAATATAGGAACCATCTGCTATCTTGACTTGAAACTAGCCTTTAGGTAGTCTTCTCCTTTGCTGGAACCCTTGCAACAAATTGCAAACATGGTTAGTGGCTCTTGAATCTAATATCCAAGGAACAGATAAATTTACCACATTTCTAGTTCCTAACAAACTTAGGAAACCCATACCTTATTTGCTTTTGAGGGACTCAAGGTAGACTGGACAGTTTCTTTTCTATTGGCCATCTCATCACAATGGAAATACTTTCCTTTGATGTTCTCTTTGGCCAGCTTTTTCATGGGTTTGGCCTTGACCCTTGTTTGGGCCTTCTTTTTTATTGAACCCTCTTCTTCTACTTGCCCTTACCCTTGGGCTTTGAAGAAGATGCTACATTATATTCGGGCCTATGAGCCTTAATATTCAATATCTCCTCCGTGCTCTAGAGGGTATTCATTAACTCACTCAAGGTGTAATCCTGGCTGTTGAGCTCATAGTCTAACTTAAACTGCTGAAAAGAAGACTTTAAGCTACTGATGATCATAATCATCTGTGTGTCTGCATCCATATCTGCCCCAAGCATCTCAACCTCATTGACCGCAGAGATTACCTTTATCATGTAATCCCGCATCGATTCACTAGGTTTCTGTTTGAGATTATGAGAGGTTTGGATAGCTTTCAATCTTGCAGACCTAGTCTCCATACTAAATATCTCATGTAGGTGATGGACCATTGAACTAGCTGTTTTCATACAAGCAATTTACTTTTGCAACATGCTGCTGATAGAAGCTAGAATATAACCCTTAGTAGTCTTGTCAGCATTCTACCAACGCTCATATTATTGGACTATCTCAAGAATTGAATCTCCACCCGGATGTGTACGCTCATTTTTAGTTAACGCCTATGAAATACATTCATATTGAAGAACAATGTCAAGGTTACGTCTCCATTCATAAAAATTGTTTCCCTTTTCCAATTTGTTATTTGTCAAGAGCAGGGTAAGTGTATTCATTTTATGGTTGATAATGTCTAAAAATATAAATTATTAAAACATGGGCATACTAGTCAACAATATTGGAACTTTGTATAAAATCATGATGCATGTATGCATGATGATAGTTTTATCAAAACATAAAAAATTAAAACATTATACGATGGTTATTTTTCTTATTTATAACATACTAAGTGACGGTGGGCCATCTTATCCATTAAAAGAAAATCTGGGACCCTCCTACTAAAAAAACTACCAAGCATCTCATGCCCAACTTTTTGAGAAGCATCATAATTTGGTCCACACTTTTACCAACAGAGCTATAGTGGGTAGTTCATTGATAAAAAAATGTTGAGTGTTTAACAATTTGATTCGTTAACTAAAGTTACTTGCAAACTAAGCCTCAGTAGGAGGTTATATTTG
Source organism: Erythroxylum echinodendron (assembly GCA_027575705.1). NCBI lineage: Eukaryota > Viridiplantae > Streptophyta > Magnoliopsida > Malpighiales > Erythroxylaceae > Erythroxylum > Erythroxylum echinodendron. The sequence continues at coordinate 2,070 of JANZXR010077739.1, read as the reverse complement.
CTACAAATAAGTGGACTTATCCTTAAGGAGACCCAAATCATGCAAGATTTAGGATTCATGCTCTTTGATGGGGAGTAACACTTCACCATATATAAATGGGTCATCATTTGGGGACCGTGGACTCTCACATGAGCATCCTTTCCCACTCAATCTTTTTGGGCTTTAAGTTTTAAATACCATCTTGTCTAGATGCAATTTATTATCCATCCTATATTATTCAATTATATATCTCATATATAACGAATGCATGGCAAGGCCTAAGGTTGGCCATTTTCTAAATGACATGCAATCACATAATATCATACATTATTTGCATTCATTTCTCCACTCATCACATAAACTAATTAAGTCACTTCTGATTGTCCATCCTAAAAACATAAAAATAAAAAAGCCCAAAAAATTTTTCTTAGACTTGGATCTTCTACTTTGAACTCTTCATGCTCATAATCCTGCCCATTTGGTAAATAAAATGTAATGGCATTTATAAAAACCAAAATTTGTCACTTTGAAAATAAAAAATCCAGCACTATATTTTCATAAAATCGAATCTTTGTCATGATAAAAAATTCCAGCACTTGTTTTCATTAAAACTGAAACTCCTTCCGTTAAAACAAAAAACCAGCAATTAGTATTTTATCAAAACCAAACTTGATTCCTTGAAACAAAAATCCAGCACTTGTTTGTACATTAAAAACCTAAACTAGATTCATTGAAACAAAATTCCAGCATCTTTATTTTCACAAAACCGAAACTATGCCAATACACAAAAGGATACACCGAAACCTTTACCTCTCCATTTCTTCAATCCATGGCTGCTTCATCTTCATCATTACATCAATTTGTACATTACAAAATCAAAGCAAACAGAAAAATGAAGCCAAGGAGGAAACATGGTGATGATAGACCACCCTCCTTGTTACAACCAAATGAAGAAATCTTACATAGTAAATTTAACTTCCATGGGCAACCAAAAGAGAAACACATACACCATATATATTTCTATAACATAAAAATATGCAGCATACGAAAAATGATTGCCAACCCATGCATAAACCATGTAAGAATCGAAATCATGAATTGGAACCTAGCTCTGATACCAATTGTTGGATCAGGAAACGAAAGCATGCCATATTTGGAGAACCGGTAGATTCCAAAATTTTTTAGAAATCTTATTCGCAGAAGAAGCAATATATCCAAATCATGATGCCAATCTATACATGATATGGTATGAGGATAATAATAAACATAAACAAGATAGTGATATTACCGACTCCTTCGCTACAGCTTTAATTTCTCGCTGCACTATCCTCTCCTTCTTCTTGTATCCAAAGCCTTTTGCTTTCGAATCCTTTTCTTTGCCAATCTATCCTATCCTTGCTGTTTTATCCTCAACCAATTTGATTTACCTCTTGTTCTTTCATGACAACTTGGTTAACAAAATCTTTTCGTGGGAAAGGAGAAGAAATGTTTGGAGAAGATTTTTCTTAGAAGAAATGAACCAAAAATGAGACTCTTCCCTTGAAAATTTCAGCTCACTCATGCATGAAAGGGAAGAGAGAGTCAAATCATGCAAGAACACCTTCTTACACCCTCAATTTCAGTTATGTATGGAATGAAAGAAGAGGATAGCATCCAATGCATCACTTCTTACTTTAATCAATCATAAAATAGCCAATAAATGAGGCTCTTCTCATTTATCTTTAAGATGGCTATATGAAAAGACTATTAACCTAAATATGTCCTACCAATTTCAGTTTTGGAAGATGGAAGAAGGAAGATAGTCCATCCAATGCACATCTTTCTACTTTAATCCAATGAATGCTAATAGTTTATATGCTAACATTAAAAGATAACCATGAAACCATTTAATGGTAAGTTCATAACTCTATTTAATGATGATAGACTATAATAAAGACCATCTTTATTTAGCAATTTAATGTCAAATGTGCAGTTGGACAATTAGTCCATTAAAACTGAAATTGCTACTCTTTTCTTTAAAAATTTTGTTTTAATATAATTAATCTAATCAATTACATTAAACCAAAGTCTAGCCCATTTCTAAATGAACAT
>JANZXR010077728.1:0-11179 GCA_027575705.1 Erythroxylum echinodendron | reverse complement strand
TATATATTATTAATAAAATTGTAAGACGATTATAATTTAAATATAATGGAAATATATATTTTTTAAAAAATTTAATAAAAATTTACCGACAGAACTATGCAATATTTCTGTCGGTAATTGTCTAAATACAATACCGACGGACAATCTTTTCCGTCGGTAATATTGACATATTTATCGACGGACATTCTTACCGTCGGTAAGTTTACCGACTATATTAGAGACATTCCGATGCTAAATTTACATACGAGTAAGCCACCAGTCGGTAAAGTTAGCGACGAAATAAATCGGATGGTCGGTAACTTTTCCATTGATGTTACCGACGGTTTATCTTTTCGGTCGGTAATGTTGCTGACGGTATGAAAACATTCCGTTGGTGAAGTTAGCTACGGCCGAATCTCCGACGTTTTTGACCGTCAGTTTATTCCGTCGGTAATTTGGTATACCGACGGTATATTTGTCGATTCCGTCGGTAATTTCCGTCTGTAATTCCCTATTTTCTTATAGTGAATCCCATGTTTCTGTTTGCACATTTCAAAATTTCTTTTTTATTGTCACATGTTACCTAGTACTTTGTGAATGCTTGTGAGTAGCCTTTACCCTTTTTATCTCACCTTAACCTAAGCCCTATTACAACCTTTAGTAAAAGCTCTTTTGATTCATGATGGCATGTACTCTATGTAGTGAAAAATAGGTGAATTTGCAAGCTTATGGCAGGGTAATTTCTTAGAGGAAGCTTTGAGCAAAACACAACCCTTATACACTTGAGTTACATGAGTGAATATCGTGAGGAAAGTTTATTTTAATTTTATACTTTCTTTTCATCAAAGATATCTACCTTTGATTTTGTTTATGTACATTAATGAAAATATTATGATATATTTAGTAGCTTGATACTTGAGTTTGCCGAAGTTTAAGGGATTGCAATCACTTGATTTTTGTTGAAAATGAAATGACAAAATATGTTGGTTGTGACCTAAGTAAGTTGCTTGAGTACAAGCAACAATTCAAGTGTGGGGGTATTGTTAATGGACATTTTGTATTAATTTTTGATACATAATTTGCTAAACTCTTGTCCATTTAATGTTTAAATTGCACTAATTGAGAGTTATTTGTTTTAATTCTAGGCACATACTAGATTTTGGGACCTTTAAAAGCCTAAAGTAAGAAAAGCTATTAAAGGAAGCAAGAGCCAAAATGTTAACATTTTGCATAGTAGCAACCAAGGTTTTTGTATGAAGAAGAGGCTAAAACGTAATAAAACAAAGAGAGCAAAGGGTAGTTGGCGGAAAAAAGAAAAAGAAGGATTTTGGTTATGCGTGAAGCAAAGTTTGACATGCAATACACATCAAACCAAAAGAAAATTGGCTGGCAGTGTAAATAGAAGAACAAGAAGACATCATCTATACATAAAAGGTGGGAAAAAATCTCCTAAAATCACGTAGAAAGCTGGTGGCGTGGAAACTGAATAGTGAGAAGAAAAGAAAGAAAGCAGCCAGTATTAGAGAGTAATGGCTGTGAATAAGGTGGACCATAAATAATTATTTTTTCTATCACATGAAGATATGGAAGTAGCGATGTTGAACCTTCCACTGGTGAATAACGTGAGATGGTGGCCTAAAAAAAACGAAAAGAACAAGAGAGTTAGGGAGAGATGAATACAAGTTAGCTGTTGGAGAGGAGTTGAAAGATCCAATCCCTCACTAACGCACAGCCCTCACTAAAGACTCCCCACTTACTCACGTTAAGGCAAGCAGTTGGTGGCTAAGAAACGAAAATCATGTTGAAGTAGCTGGTTGCAAGATGACGTGAGCAGCTGTGGCAAGAGGTGAACAACAAAGCAGCAGGTGGAGAGAGGAGAGGATGAAGGCAATTGTTGAAGCAAGAGGATTTATGCATGGATTAAGGAAAAACACGTTAAAGACACCAAGTTGAAGTAGCTAAAGGCACGACCAAGTTGAAGCAGCTGCGTGGAAATCAAACAATGAAGTAAGTGGCAGCATAAAAAGAGAAGAACATTGCAGCATTTGGAGGAGAAAAAAATGTTACAGCTATCTCACTAAAGACTCTCCACTCACACAACGTTGAGCTGGTGGCTTGCGGAGTACGTGAAGCAGTTGGTGGAGACACAAAAATAAAGCAGGAGGTGGCAAGCTACAAAGGAAGGAACTGGTGGAGAGAACGTGGAGGAGCTGGAGCAAATTAACAATGTAGAAGAGAAGGCTAGAAAGTTGGTAGCTGCGTTAAAAGAGGAGAGTAGCATTATAGCGAAAGAAGAGAAGAAGTTAGTGGTGCGAGAAAATACAGATGCGAAAAAGGGGGTGTTTTTAATTTGTTTTCTTTTTTCCTTATTTATTTTAATTGTGTGGATTTAATCAATGCAAACATATATTATGACCATAATTTATGTTACATTGATGAATAAGTGTGAGTAAGTTTTTCTTTTCGGTTAAGGTTAAGATTGATATTGGATTAGGACAATTTTTATGGTATTGATTTTTCCTTGATTGAATTCATATTTAGTCCTAGTTTAGCTTGATCACTTAGATTAAGACTTTAGATGATTGAATGTCACAACCAATGGGATTTAATTTGTCAGAAAATTAATCGAGTGACATACTTGAGACTAAAATGTAGACCAACATTAGGATCTTGTGTGAGGATACCTAATATTAACGAACCTAATTTTAGGCTACTTGTATTTAACGCCTTTTATTCCGAATTATCTATAAACCAAGTAGGTGACTCGGATTTAGAAGAGAAGGGAAAACTCATGAACATTGGGTTCGACTTGCTTAAGTAAAGTATTTTCTAAATCAATCCACTGTTATAATTTTATTTTTAATGTCCAATCTAATTGAAATCTAATACCTTAACTGATTTTTGTCATTTGATTAAATTTAGTCTTTTTAATTCATACCTTGCATTTTTCATATTTTCTTGATTTGCTTACTTTAATTTATTTTATTTTATTTTATTTTCAAATCAATCAATTCTTGATCGTTCGAGTAATTTTTCATCATTTAATTTAATTGTCTTATGTGTTGGAATTTCCCTTGGGTACGATATTCGGTTCTTACCGATTTATATTACTTATCGACGGGGTGCGCTTGCCTCTAATTGGTCTGGATAGAATTTAATTTGTATTATTTTGTTTAGACCATAACAGATATCCATAAAACATGTTAAGAGAATTCCATAACTTTTACAGAAAGGGTTAAGCAATAATTATTAGCTCCATTAGAGCTTAGAACTATTTATAATATCTCATATTGATCTTTATTTATTAAATATCAAATATTTAGTCATAAATTTTCTTAAAATTTACAATTAGGCCCAACTTGATTAAAATAACTTTGCTCTCTTCAACCCGTTCTTTATGTGAGACCCACTAGGTTCCCAAAAGGAGTTTTAATAATTAGACCATAACAGATATCCATAAAACATGTTAAGAGAATTCCATAACTTTTACAGAAAGGGTTAAGCAATAATTATTAGCTCCATTAGATATTATAATTAGAATTAGATATATTAAAACTCCTTTTAATATATCTAATTCTTTATATTAAAACTCCTTTTAATTTATCTTTAATTCTCCAATTAAACAATCTATAATTATAGATTAAGATTGGCGTCTAGGAATGCAATAAGACCACCCAAATATTTAAGTATGTCAAAGTGATTTTGACTAACCTTTTTGTGCATGATTTTTCTGTATAATTCAATCCTTTCATCATACAATGTTGCCATTAGATAGATCATGGAATTAACGTCTACTCTTTTTTATTTCGGTCATATTAGTTTTCTACCATTAGCTATCGATTCAATTAATGACATCTATAAACTATTTACAAAATGTCATTTTAACTTGGCCAAAGATTTTCTAAATCAATGCTAATCAAGAACAATAAAATATTCTCCCTAATTACTTTAGGGTGATGATCCTATTTTGATCACTTAACTAGCTCCATATAGTTCATGCTAAATCCAATGACTATTAATTGACTGACTATGATTAAATAGGTCATAAGTAGTGTCAAAACATAGCAATTCCTATGCAAGATAACTTTGGAGACCTCGAGTCAAATGATCACATATATAATCATCACAATGAGAATTCCATAGACATATAAGTAATGTCTAAATGGGTTTCTCATATCAAGTCTATTTGGTGAACTCTTGACCTCACCATCAATATGATAAATTAAATAAGATGCAGTAACAAGAGCTTTTCCCCAGTAATGAATTGACATATTAGCTTTAAAGAGCATAGCTTGAACCATTTCCAAGATGTGTCAATTTTTTCTTTCCCGGGCCCTGTTTTATTGAGTAGAATAGGGACATGTAGCTTGATGGATGATGCCGTGGCGTTGTAAGAATTGATTAAGTTCATTATTGATAAATTTTTTCCATTGTCATTGCGAAAAATTTTTATGGTTGTTTATATTGAGTGGCAACCATCAAATGAAATTGTTTGAATAGTAAACAAAAATCTTACGTAGACTTCGTTAGACATGCCCATTTCCTTCAAATTTAATCATAAATGGAAGAAAAAATCAATAAGACCTATTTTAAATTGGATTTGTATGACCCCAGACATCAAAATGCACAAACATAAATGGTGAACGACTTTTAGTCAAGCTTATTGGAAAAGGAACACAATGGCTTTTTGCCAATTTACAAGTTTCACATTTGAGCAATGATGGGGATGTTTACGAAAATAACTTAGGATGAAAAAATTTCAAGTATCTAAATGGAGCATGTCTAAAACATTTATTCCATGACCAAAAGCCAGAGATAGATGCTATTTGGGTTAATAAACTTAAGCTGGATGGTGTAGGATCACAATAATAGAGCTTCCCTTTCCTAGTATCGTAACCAATCATCTTTTTTATCTTAATGTCCTTATAAATATTTTAATCAGGCCAAAAAATTATGATAAATTTAAGAAGGTTGTAATTAGAGAGACATGGATCAAATTAAAATTAAGGGATGGAACTATAAGAGCAAAGTCTAGCTTAAGTTTATCTAGAGACAATGAACCTTTACCAATAACATTAGCTTCAGTACCATTGGTTATAGATACAACAAATTATTCAGATGGTTTCAATTTTGACACAAATATAGTATCAAAAGACATATGATCAATTAATCAAAAAAAAAAAAGATTCAAGGATGTATTTAGACAAATTTTCATAATTATGATAATAATTAAGATAGAAGTTATAAGATTTAAGCAAGTGCTCGCTATAGAAAAGCTTGTGAAATTCTCACATTAAGTCATTGTACCAACAATAAAATAATTGAAATATGATGATATGGTATGAGATACATAAATAATTGACTCAGTGCAAGTGGGAGATTATTGGTTTATTTCATACAGTCAATTGATTTGGTTGTATTTTAGTGACAATTATGTAAAGGCTTCTTTATCTTGTACATGTTTAAATGTATATGATAAAGCTAATGGATAATTGTACATTGCAAATAAAATTATAATGAGATTATAATTATGAGATTCATATTACATTTATGTATTATTTCTAGTCATTGTTCTATTAAGATTGTACATTAATCTAATATAAAAAGATTAGCACATGTTATGTTTTTCCTTATAAAGGAAGTAGTTGACCTCATAGGTTAAATTATGAAGATATTTAAACAAACTTGTGAGTGTTTGTTAAAGAACAAGCTCACTGAGTAGATCCGATATGAGAAATCCATTTAGAACATTACTTGTATTTTTATGGAATTCTCATTGTGATGATTGTATAAGTGAACCTTTAACTTGACGTCTCCAAAGTTATCTTATATAGGAATTGTTATGTTTTGATTCTATTTATAATCTATTTAACTATGGGTTGATTGACCGGTAGTCATTAGATGTAGCATAAATTATATATAGGAAGTTGTGTGATCAAGATATGATTCATCACCCTAAATTACTTATGTTGAATGTTCCATTATTCTCGATTAGTATCGATTAGGGAAATCCTTGACCAAGATAGAATGATGATTTGTAAATAGTTTATAAATGTCATTAATTGAATCGATGACTAATGGTAGAGAACTAATATGATTGGATTCAAAATAAAGTATACATTAATTTCATGCACTATGTCTAATCAAAACATTGTATGATGAAATGATTGAATTATAAAGAAAAATCAAGTACGGAAAGGTTAGTCAAAACCACTTTGACATTCCTAAATATTTAGGTGGTCATGATGCATTGCTAGACGTTAATTTTGATATATGATTATAAATTATTTAATTAGAGAATTAAAGATAAATTAAAAAGAGTTTTAATTTATCTAATTTTAATTATAAATTATAATTATAATTTATAATCATTTCCATTATATTTGAGAACTTAATGGTCTCATATGAAGAATGTGTTGAAGGGAGCAAAGTTATTTTAAACAAGTTTGAGTTGATAATAAAGTTTGAGAAACTTTATGATTAAATATGAGATATTTAATAAATAAGGTTTGGTAGTTGAATTGTTAGTCATTTGAAATATAACTTTTCAAAAATTTTACTCAATTAGATAACTTAACAAATTCAATTTTTGTATTTGATAAAGTGACAATATGTTTTATTATTAAATGACTATGAAATAACCCCAATTCTCATCATAAAAATATAATTTGAAATGCTCCTTCTATCATTATGATCTTTTGCATAATCATCATCGGTAAATCCAAACAAAGATGACCTTTTACCTTTCTTGTACAACAATCTAACCTTTAGTTCCTTACAAGTAACGAATGATTCTTTTAGCAGCTAATATATGTATTTTATTGGATTTTCATATATCTATTTATGAGGTTTATAAAATATATTATCTAGTCTTAAGGTAGTTAAATATAACATGTTGTCCATGATTTGTTTGTAAAATGTGTTATCCACCTTTTTTATTTTATGTTACTTGTTATGTTTTAAGTCAAATCCAACTTGAGTAAAAATCTTTCATTAAAATATGTCAACAATTTGTTGAACAAACTTTCCTTTTTACAAATAAAGATTCTGTTGTTGGATTGTATAATTTTTGTGTAAAAAAAATATTGCATTATATCTAGATCAAACTTCTTAATTTCAATTATTATAGACTTCTTGAACCTTTTAAACATGGCACTATTACTTCTTGCAAGTATAAGATCATTTACGTATAAGTAGACAATGAATATCTTCCATCCATCTCTAACTTTAACCAAAAGTATATGTTTATAAAAATATTTATAGAAATATCCTTTCAAGAAATAAACCTTCCACTATACTAATTATATAGGGGTTGTTTTAATTGATAAAGCACTCTTTTAACGTGTACACTTTATCCTAATTTCTAAATTTAAAATATTTAATTGGTTGACCAACTAATACTTGTTCCTCTAAATTTCCAAGTAGAGAGGCAAATTTTACATCTAACTAAAAGATATGCCATAAATTATATTTTGCTAATGTCATTATTCCTTGACTCTCAAGAAATTCTGATTGAGCACGTTGAGTAGTCTGACTATCAAAGCGTGAAATGATTGATTGCATAAAACTTTCATTAACCATTTTCAATCTCTGCCACTTTTAGGAAAGTAGAATATATACACAAAGGCAAAGAAAGAGTTGCAGAAGAAGAGAATACAGATTTTTTACATTTTTTATTTAGAGTTTTTCTACTGTTTATAGGTAGAAGTGTGGAAGCACCAACATCATGTAGAACTTAAACAACGACACTTTCATCAAATTAAGAACCCATAGAAACATAAACAAACAATTTCATAAATAAACAAATGAGAGTTAACCAAACACAAACATAGTAATGGTTGATTACTAACAAAAAGTAAGAATAAAACTTATCAAATTACACACACGGATACTTATATCTCTAATACTAATATCTGAAATAAGAATCAAGCAAATCAATTACATATTGTTTTATTCATAACATTTTTGTTTTCCTTTCCAAAATAAAACCTTTAAGGTCATTAAAATATCATTATTGACGAGGATTAGTTTGTCTGGCATCAAGTTGTCAATTCATAAATAATACGAGATTTTTCTTAAGACTTCATTTAGGGGTAATTTGATTATACTTTTACACGTAGTTTCTTATGGCTCTTTATTTTTGTTTTCATTTTTAAAATAAAAATAATCCTTTTGATTGTTAAAATATACGGAATTACCCTTATAAAAATATTAAGTAAAAATTGAAGATAAATTAATTAAGTAATATTTGTCTATTAAGTTTTAAAATTAATATTATTATCGAGAAATAAAAATGTAGTTTTTAAAAAATATTTTTACTTGATAAATAACTATTTTAAATCTTAAAATTATGGATTTAAATATTATAAATTTAAAAAATATATTAAAATTTTTAGTTTAAAAATATTATAAAAATAATGATAAAAATAAATTAAATTGTAGTAACAATAATTTCTCACTACAACAGATAAGCTTATTGGAGACGAAACTAAGCGTCGCTAATTTCTTATTGTAAGTAAATAGTTTTAGCTACTAATTTCTTATTGTCGGTAAATATTTTTAGGGACGTTCTTATAAACGTAGTTAATAACATTTTGTGACGATTTTGTTTTGGTAGCTAATATTTTTTAATGACAAAAATTTTATTTTAAATTTAAATTTTATTATAACTGTTAAAAACAAATTTAATTTAATTTATTACAATTTTTAAGAAAATTTGAAATATAAATTAGTTACATTCTATAATTAATGTTGGTGACATATTTTTTAAATAATAATAAATTGAAATAAAATAAACATTGAAAAGAATGCATTTTATATAAAGAAATAATTACATGTGATATACAAACTAAGACTCCTCATCGTCGTCACTCTACTTAGATAGTTTGAGCCTGGTAATTGTTTGACCATCTTCTTAAGCTTGTTCACTTCTTTTACATTACGATCTAACTTCTTTTCTGTACATTGTAGCTTAGTCTTTGATGCCTGGTTCTCCTCTTGAAGTGTCATGACATATGTTGGTCGTGACGAAAATGCACCAACAGGATTAAGTTTATACCCAAGACCTTTGATATAGCCCGATCTTGTACCAAGGACATTGTTGTAAATGTCATCGACATTGGGCTGATTCTCCTCAGACAATGATGTCTGCAACAACTCCTGCATCTTGTCCTACAATTTGAAGTACAAAATCGAGTTAACTAAAAAATTATTACTTAGTATTACGTAGAAAAATAAATTGTAATATTAATTTATTTGTACTTACATAATTACTTTGTGCCTCTTCAGACGTTCAACCTCGACCTTTCTTGTAGTGTGTTAGCTTGTAGAGTGTGATCCTATCACACTCTTGTCCTTAGAGTTGTGTTTGACTTTATTATATGAATTTAAAAAATATGAAGATAATAGAATTTATTATCTTAAGAAATAGCATAATAAGTTGAAAACGTTATAGTTATAAATTCTTATCGGACAACAACAAATGATTTGTAGCTGGTGTTAGATGAGTCTTCATTTTTGCTCTATTCACCTTGGCTTTCTCACATTTTTCCTAAATTAAGAGAAGCAGTCATGAAATGTATAAACAAAATCAATGGAAAGAAATATGAAGAGAAAAAAACAAACCTGAACCTTTGCTGAGGCCCAATAATCACACATTTCACTCCAATTTTCTAGAATCACCCGTTCCAGAACATGTCTCTTTGCCTCTTCATCGGAAGGAAAAGACCGGTAATATTTATGACGTCTATATTGATGATTCTTCACCCTTTGTTTCAACAGTGAACTAACACAGCTTGAAACCTCAGGCTTGTTGATATTAATGATATTGAGCTTCATCTGTGAAAAACACGTATAAGTTAAGTTACTGTTTTGTTATGTAAAATCGAAATGAATTGAAATATTACTGAAACTTTGTCCAAAGCATTTTGGAGTAAGTTCTCTTCTTTCAACTGCCTGATATGCTGAAAGTAAGGTAATTCATTCCTCACAACTCACGCCAACTCATGTCTGACATGCTGAAGGCAAGGCAATTCAACTACCTTCATGCTAAAGGCAAGGCAAACCTTTGCATCATAATAAGATTTCAGCAATTTATGTCTAATAGGTGATGCATCGTTCAGTAAGTCAATTAACATCTCAAAGGACTTGTTACTCTATTTATTGTAAACCTTCAAATGCAACAACTTCACAACAAATGATAGTTGTGTTGGACCCCATTTTCGGAGTCCAACTCAGAGGTCATAAAACATGAGCTTATTACCCTGTAGGGTTATTTCAAAGAACCCTTATTCGCCAACTATTTGGAATCATATAATGTGGGCGTAATCCAATGAAAAATACCTTAACCATTATTAATTCATCTTCATGCTCTTATACCATAACATATCTTACTTATATGTCACCACAATTCCTATTCAAAATTCATCATCTATAATCGATAGCTTTTTCAAGTATACCTAATTTCAACTCAATCTTATCTATACGCAAATTTATATGTCTACTCAAATTCATCCATATATAAATCATAATTCATTAACATAAAAATATAAGAGTTTTTTACAAAGCCATAAAGGCATTTCAATCCACAACGCATCCATATCTCATAATCCCAAAATACATAAGATACTTGAACTAATAATGCTCAAAATGTAACTAAAATGCTCATTGTTACAAAATCTAGCCTAAAATTCAAAATATGTGACTTGAAGTGATGCTTTGACCCTCTTTCACTCGATCTTATGTTCTTTCCCTGGAGATGGGGTAAAAAGGGGGTAAGCTTAAAAGCTCGTAGGTAACAAGTTTATAACAAAGAATAAGCAAAAACTTTTCAAACCATTTTACTTGCTATGGAAAACTTTTACTGAGTTCATAAAATACACATTTCTCAAAATTCTTGTCAAAATTCACAATATTGCAAATCATGTACGCATTCATCATGTCAAACATATCAAAATGCAAATGCACAACAAATGGCTCGAGGGTTCTATAGAAACAGAATGGAGAAACTGAAGTTTACCCCATGAACAGAATGAGTCCGTTTCGGAGCTCATATGCCATAAGCGGGTAGCTGAGAGAAGGATCTTGTCAACGTACACGTGACGAACATAATGATTCCACTCTCCCCCAAACAAAGCACATATTCATTTCCATGCATTTTCATATTCTCGTGCTTTTTATGCTTTTCCAAATGTACAGAATG
>JANZXR010077707.1:0-11182 GCA_027575705.1 Erythroxylum echinodendron | reverse complement strand
TATTGTGGTTTATGATTACTGCTTTATTATTCAATTGATATGATGCCATGTGGAGTATGGTAGTGATTGCACGTAGCACTCCCTTATCATAGGATATATATCGGAATGACCTACGGGCGTCCCGGTGCGTACCCTACGGTAATGGGGTGTTACACTTTAAGTCTATTAACGATAGTTTGAAATTGTCTAAACATCTGATCGATAGACTCATCTTCTTTCATTTTAAACAGCTTATACTGATATACAAGAATACTTATTTTGGACTCTTTCACTTAGTTTGTGCCTTCATGTGTGATGGATAAAGTGTCCCACATCTCCTTCGCAGTTTCGCATCCATGAACTTTATCATACTCACTTCTGCTTAAAGCACAAATCAAAAAGAACTTGGCCTTCGAATTTAGTTAAAATCTGGCTTTGTGATCAGCTGACCATCTGTTATGAGGACTAGTATTCCCTTCATCATCTACTGGTATGTACAGTCCATTCTCGATGATATCCCAAAGATCAATGTGTGTGGATTCTATGAAGAGCCGCATCCTGTCCTTCCAATAATGATAATCTTCACTATTGAATGCAGGAGGTCTTGTGAGGAAGGCACCTTCAGCTATAAAAACATGTGATTCAGCCATGGATCATTGTCCTCACCTTATAAAGGTGGTTCTTGGAAACCAAGCTCTGATACCAATTGAAGTAAATCACACGTTAATATAGAAATTACTTATAATAGATGATATAAAAAAGAAGGGGGTTGAATTGTGTATTCTTTTTGCGAAAAAAAAATCTTTAATTTTTCTTGATAAGAACTTCTCTGACTTGTTAAAAGACTATCAAAAAATTATTATGAGTTAAATCACAAATAACTTCTATATACTTGTTTAAGAACAAAATATACTAAGTTGAGAGATAGAAGATAAACATTGCGATTTTATACTGGTTCACCCCAAATCGTGGGCTACGTCTAGTCCGCAGAATTCTTCTGAGTATTCACTATACTTCAACAAATTATAATTACAAGTATTCTTTCTTTCTTCTCGAGCCTCTTCAGGTCTCTTACACCAAGTATTCTTTTCAGCTATCTTAGCCTCTCTAGGCTTTTAGCCTTTTCTTTCTCTCTCTCTAGAAAGATATTGTGAGCTATTGTTACAGTAGTTTAGCTCTTCCAGTATTGTACTACAGAATTTTTAAGTATACACTTGAACGCTCAAAAGTTGTAGAATCAAAGGTTTCTCGAAAAGTTGTTTAGTCTTCGACTATGACCAATATTTATAGTCTAAGTCTTCAACTACTTATCTGAATCTTGATAACCGCTTCTTGAGTCTTGACAACGACTATTTAGTTGAGTTCTGTAACTAACTCCAACTAACTAACTGCTCGACGTACTAACGTATCTGCTGCTTTGTTTCATCTGTGTTTTCTTCTGTATCTTTATTTCTTATATGCTTTTCTTCTATTTCTCGCTTCTTCTGTATCTTTATTTCTTCTGTGCTTTTCTTCTGTACTTGCACTTTCTTCTGTATCTCGTTTCTTCTGTGTCTTTATTTCTTCTGTTCTTTTCTTCTGTCCTTGCACTTTCTTCTGTATCTCGTTTTTTTTGTCTTCTACTTCTTCTGTGTTTTGTTTCTTCTGTGTTTCACTTCTTCTGTCTTCTACTTCTTCTGTGTTTTGTTTCTTTCTTTCTTTACTTCTTCTGTGTTCTACTTCTTCTTTCTTTACTTCTTCTGTCTTCTACTTCTTCTATCTTCTATTTCTTCTGTGTTTTTTTCTTCTGCACACTTAACACACTCGTACATTAAGGAAGCAAGGAACCCATGTATGGTACCTTTGATAGACGCGGTGATGTTACTGAGGTCAAAACTTAGATGAGACAGACCGCAGAGATATTCCACAATATGGGTTATCTGACAGGATGAAGCTGAAGGTAGTTGTCCAATTGCTAGAGAGTAACGCTAGAGTTTGGTGGGAATACACTACCATAATTAGATTTCCTGGGTGGAATTTATCATCGAATTTAACGAACAATATTATACCAGATTTGATAAAGATCTGAAGAAGGCTGCCTTCTTTGCACTAATATAGGGGAATAGGTCAGTGCACGGGTTTGAGACAGAGTTGAGAGAGCTTGCCACCTATGTCCCAAAATACATGGTAGATGAAGAAAATCTATGTGTTTGGTTTGAAACTAGACTGCATTCGGTAATTCAGGGAAGGCTGACGGTTACCCCCACCATCACATTCAAAGAGATGGTATAGTTGACCAAGAGAGCCAAAATTTGGTGAAAGAGTATGGGAGACAGTGGGAGGAAAGAACTGGAAAAGGAAAGGAGGAGGTTCCTCTAGCCAACAGCCTAAAAGAAGTTGTGGTAGTTCAGCTCTAGGTAGTCATCACGACCAGGAGGTTAGAGTACTGCCCCTACCACTAGCTCTGCTTCTCGAGCTCGAGCTTGATGATCTTGGTCTGAAAAATGTAGAAACTGTAGAAAGGCACATTTACGCAAGTGTACGGAGCCAAGAAAGTGTTTTCAGTGTGGAGGGATAGGGCACTTAAGGAGAGATTGTCCATAGCTGGCTTGGACTTCAACTCGAGAGGGAGATAGCTCAGTACAACTAGTGAGATACCGAGGGGAGATTGCCAGGGCAGGTGTTCAGTCTTATGGATCCATACAGAGGATTGATATACGTAGCAGTATACCTCTAATAGGACAGCAGCGCTCTGCTTTATGAGCTCAAGCACAAGTTTATGTAATAACAGAAGAGGACGTTCAAGCCAATCCAGAAATAATTATAGGTATTTTTAGGATGAACATTTTTATATTGTTGTATTGTTATATTATGATGTATGTTCTGTTAGTACCGGTAAGCTCATAAATAATATAAGCTACTATCACATAGTGTTGTAAGGTGTTATGTGTGATTTTGGTAGAGACACTAAAGTTTGATCGATACTAGCGCACAAAGGTCCTTTATCAGCATGACCTTCGTAGAGGACATTAGTCATCCCCTGAAGCCGTTAGATCCCCATCTTATTATAGTTACTCCTCTGGAAGAGCAAGTGGCTTGTGATAAAGCATATAAGGCCTGTGAGATAAAGGTCGATGATGCTATATTAGAGGCAGATCTTACTCCCCTCGATCTCCAAGATTTCTAGGTGATATCGGGGATTGATTACTTAGAGAGGTATCATGCCAGGGTTGATTGTTTTAAGAAAGAGGTAGAGTTTGACAGTTAGGGTAGAGTCCCGATTAAATTTATTGGTGATCGAAGGAGACTCCTGAGTTGTTTGATATCAATGGTTAAGGCTAAGAGGTTGATTCGTAGGAGATGCTAGGCATACCTCACACATGTGATTGATAATTTAACATAGAGGGTCGAACTTGGAGATGTTCCTATTGTATATGAGTTTTTCGATGTCTTTCTGGAGGTGTTACCTAGAATGCCACCTAATCGATAATTTGATTTTACAATTGACTTGGTCCTAGGGACAATACCAATATCTTTACCACCATATTGCATGGCACCAGCTGAATTGAAAGAGCTGAAGGTTCAGTAGCAAAAGTTTTTGGACAAGGGCTTCATCAGACCAAGTCATTCACCATGGGTAACACCGGTATTGTTTATGAAGAAAAAGGATGCAACCTTATGTGTTGATTATCGACAGTTAAACACGGTTACCATCAAGAATAAATATCCACTCCCTAGGATCGATGACTTGTTTGATCAGTTGAGAGGAGCTACAGTATTCTGGAAGATAGATCTGAGGTCTGGGTTCTATCAGTTAAAGATTGCTGAAAGTGATGTGTACAAGACTGCTTTTCAGAAAAGGTATGGACACTATGAATTTTTGGTGATATCGTTCAGATTGACAAATGCACCTCCATCATTTATGGATCTCATGAACAGGGTGTTCCATCCTTGTTTAGATCAGTTTGTCATAGTCTTCATTTATGACCTTCTAATTTATTCTAAACATAGGGAGAAGCATGCTAGACATCTCCGGATTGTGCTGTAAATACTTTGTGAAAGATAGTTGTATGCGAAGGTTTCAAAGTGTGAATTTTGGCTTAAGGAGATAAGATTCCTTGGGCATGTGGTGTCAGGAGAACGTATTTTTGTGGACTCAAAAAAAGTGGAAGCTATACTTGATGGGGACAACCCAAGAATGTGACAGAAGTCTATAGCTTTTTGGGATTTGCTGGTTATTATCAGAGACTTGTTGAGGGTTTCTCAGTACTTGCAGCCCCTTTATCGAGGCTTAACCGGAAGGGGGTAAAATTTTAGTAGGATGAAAAATGTGAGGCGAGTTTTCAGGAACTGAAGATATGTTAACTTCTACACCAGTGCTTACTCTACCTACCCATGAGGTTAGGTATGAGGTATACAGTGATGCCAGTCATCAGGGACTTGGGTGTGTACTTATGCAGGATGGGCAAATGAATGCATATGCTTCTAGATATTTGAAGAAGAACAAGCTAAATTATCCTATTTATGATTTGGAGCTTGCAACGATGGTGTTTGCACTCAATATTTGGAGACACTATCTTTATAGGGAGACTTGCCATATGTACACTGACCACAAGAGTCTGAAGTGTCTAATGATACAGAAAGAGCTAAACCTCAAACAAAAGAGATGGTTGGAGTTAATTAAGGATTATGACTTAGTGATTAATTATCACCTGGGAAAAGCAAATGTGGTAGCTGATGCACTAAGTCATAAGTCCTGTTCGATAGTAATTGTCAGGCGAAATCCTTATATGACTCATTTGATGAGTATATGGAGCCTTGAGGTTAGACTCTCAGTGGCTGAGAATGACGAAACAATGCTAGCATGGTTTGAAGTTCAGCCAATACTATTTGATGAGATCAAAAGATCACAGGTCGATGATCCCAAGTTAAAGGTCATTCGAGAGAAATTACCATCCAAAGAGGATAAGGGGTTTCGGCTGAGAGAATACAAGTTTTTAGTCTTCAAAGACAGAGTCTATGTGCCAAATAACCAAGGTCTCAGGCGAGCTATTTTGAAAGAATCTCACATTTCGGCTTATGCTATGCATCTTGGCAGCACCAAGATGTATTAAACTCTTATGGAGAGCTATTGGTGGCTAAGGATGAAGAGAGAGATAGCATAATTTGTGGCTAGATGCCTTCTTTGTCAACAAATAAAGGCAGAGCATCAGAAGCCAGCGGGTATGTTATAGTCTTTATCTATTCCGAAATGGAAGTGGGAGCATGTGACAATGGATTTTGTAGTTGGACTACCTCGTACATCGAAGGGTGTGATACTATTTGGGTTATAGTGGATAGATTGACAAAACCTGCTCATTTTTTGCCTATCCACACAACCTATTCATTGGAGAGGTTAGCAAAGTTATATATCGATAAGATTGTGAAGCTTCACGGGGTGCCTGCTTTTATAATATCAGATAGAGATCTAAGATTCATCTCCTAATTTTAGCCAAAATTCTAGGAATCTATAGGGACTAAACTGAAGTTTAGTACTGCCTTCTATCCCCAGACTGATGGTTATTTGAAGAGGACTATTTAGACACTAGAGGACATGTTAAGAGCATGTGTGATGGAGTTCTAAGGGAGTTGGGACTGACACTCGCCTTTGATAGAATTTGCTTATAACAATAGTTATCAAACAAGTATCGATGCGCCACCATATGAAGCACTTTATGAGAGAAAGTGCAGGACACCTTTATGTTGGGATGAGATTGGTACGATCAAAGTCGAAGGAGCCAAATTGATAGAAGTTACCACTCAGAAAGTAAAAGTCATCTGGGAGAAGATGAAAGTCACCCAGGATCGTCAAAAGAGTTATGCGGATAAGAGGTGAAGACCATTAGAGTTCGCAGTTGGTGATATGGTTTTCCTGCAGATATCACCATGTAAAGGTATTATTTGATTTCAGAGCTAAGGGAATCTAAACCCTCGACATATCAGACCCTTCTATATCTTAGAGCGCATTAGGACTGTAGCGTATTGGTTGAAATTGCCACCACCAAATTTAGATAGGATCCATAATGTGTTCCATGTCTCGATGCTTAAGAAGTCTATATCGAACCATCTCATCTTTCGGAGACACCTTCAGTGGAGCTGAAAGAATATCTGAATTTTGAGGTGAAACCATTCTAGATTCTGGATCGGCAGATAAAGAGGTTGTGCAGCAAGGAAGTTCCCATGGTCAAAGTTCTTTGGAAGAGCAATAGGGTTAAGGAGATGACATGGGAGCCTACGGAGTTTGGTATTTATATCCTCGACTTAGGAGTTTTAAGGACGAAACTCTTTTGGGGGGACTTGTAACGTCGGACTCTCTAATCCCCCTTGTAGTGGTTTATACTTGGAGATACTACTATATATTGATATATACATGGTTGTATATGAGTTCAAAAATGTATTTGAATCCTTGTGGTCTATATGCCAGTGATATATAATGTTATATGCCCTTATTGAACATAGAGTTCGTCAGTATGCAAAATCTTGGAGATTTCTAACATATAAGCTTCTAGGTGTGTAAAACTGAATCCATTGGATGGATATAGCCATAGTGGTCGAGTTAAATATGTTCTAACACCTTAGAGAAGATTAGACATTATTAGGCCTCGAATTTTTTTATTTTAGTAAATATAATTTGAATGAATTTTGGTATTGTTAGATAAATTATTTTTGATTGAGGTTAATTATTATGTCAAGTTTAGGAGGATTTAATTCATGGATTGATGGAATTAAGTGTGGATGTTGTAAGGTGCATAAGGGCATCTTTGGAAGATCACTTAAGGTTAAAAGAACTTAAGTTTATAAGGAAGCGTAAAGTGGACTTTAGCATTCATTAAGGGTAAAAAGGGGAAAGCAAAATGTTGTCATAGGATGTGGAAGACCAAAACGGTGATTGGAGTGAAAAAGAAGAGGACAAATCGTGAAAGAGAGAGAGAAAGGAAAGAGTTTCGGCGGTTGAGAGGAAAGAAAGAAAGCTAAGCTAGGGTTTAATTTTTCTTAGTCTTGAAGAGTGATTTTGAGGTTACTCACTAAGAAAAAAGAAAGAGGAAGGGAAGAGCTTTCTTTAGAGCCAAGGATATCATTAGTTGGTGAAGATCCAAGGTAAGTTGATTTCTAGATCTATTGGAGTTTTCAAGGGCTTTTGGTTCAAAGAGCTTGGGAATGTATGGGTTTAAGCCTTCTAGTATAAGTTCAATGGTTTTGGTTTATATGTGCTCAAATGTGATTTTTATTGAATGAGGACTTGGTTTGTTGTAGGAAATCGAACAAGTCTTATCCAAGGCGAAGAGGAAAGACAACAGCGAACTTGTATTGTCAAGCATTTCGGTGGGTGATGTATTTATAGTTATTGTGTAATTGGGCAGATTCTTGCCTATATATGTGTGCATCTATGTACAATTTGCTGAAATGTGTGATTATTGAAAATACATATGATTTATGAACTTTGATTATGTTATGCCATTGAAATATGTCATGGCATTTTGTTTGAGTGAAAAGACAAACAAGCATAAAAATCCAAACATATGACTGTAAATGAATATGTGCCTTGTTTGGGCTAGAGTGGAACCATTCTGTTCGTCAAGTACACATTGACAAGAGCTTTCTCCCGGCTGCCCGCTTGTGGCATATGAGCTCCGAAATAGGACTCATTCTATTCATGGGGTAAACTTCGGTTTCTCCATTCTGTCCATGGAACCCTCGACCCATTTGTTTGTGCATTGCATCTATAAACTATCAAGTATGATGCACTTGGATGTTATGTGTTCTACATTATTCTGTTTACCTGAAAATACTGAATTGTTTAGTATCTTTACATATATATATATATATATGGTTGAATTTGTGGTAATTACTAATGGCTATAAGTATATTAGCCACTGAGCTGTGTAGCTCAACCCCCTTTTTTTCCCTCGTCAGGTGCAAACCAAGCAGTTAGTGATCCCTGCAAGGCATCGAAAACTCCACATTAGTTAAAGACATTTGGACTAAGTCAGTTCTGTAATAGCTCATTTGATATATCAGCATAGAGCATCTTTTGTATTTTGGTTTAAGTTGATGTGTAATCTGATTTGTAATAACTCTGACTGTATTTTTTTTATATGGAAACAGTGAAATTGAATTCCTTGGTATGATTCTGTTATGTTAAAGATTTGGATAATGAAATGTGTATGTGTATGTTCCGCTTGATAAATTTGCCAACTATTGTTAGTCTTATAATAGCACATCAGAGTTGGGATGATTGCATGTGAAAAACACAGATGAAAGGAATTGTCTGTGATGATGTCACAACACAGAGGCAAGGAAAAATATAAAGGAAGAGTATCGTCTGTGCTGACGTCAAAACACAGAGGCAAGGAGGAATAGAGAAGAGAAGTTTCGTCTATGATGACGTCAGAACACAGAGGCAAGGAGGAATAGAAAGAAGAAGTATCGTCTGTGATGACATCAGAACACAGAGGCAAGGAGGAATAGAGAGGAGAAGTATCATCTGTGCTGACGTCAGAACACAGAGGCAAGGAGGAATACAGAGAAGTATCATCTATGATGACGTCAGAACACAGAGGACACATCATCACTTAGAGGATAGAACACAAAGGATAGACCACAGACGATAAGTGGTAATCACAAAAGATAAAAGTCAACCACAGAGGATAGAATACAGAGGAAAGACCACAGACGATAAGTGGTCGACACAAAAGATAAAAATCAACAACAGAGGATAGAATATAGAGAATAGAACACAGACCATAGGCCAAGGATAATAAGAAGGAGTTAAGAAGTTATGTTGGTTGAGAAATTTCGTCTGTGTTACTGTTCATAGACTTCGTCTGTGTTACTATACACAGACTTTATCTGTGTTACTGTTCACGAGTATCGTCTGTGTTACTATTCACAGACTTCCTCTCTGTTACTGTTCACGAGTATCGTCTGTATTACTATTCACAGACTTCCTCTGTGTTACTGTTCACGAATATCGTTTGGGTTACTGTTTATGGTTATCTTCTGTCCTCTTTTTGACTACCCAGAA
Source organism: Erythroxylum echinodendron (assembly GCA_027575705.1). Lineage (NCBI taxonomy): Eukaryota > Viridiplantae > Streptophyta > Magnoliopsida > Malpighiales > Erythroxylaceae > Erythroxylum > Erythroxylum echinodendron. Next base: position 2,160 of record JANZXR010077707.1, on the reverse strand, counting down.
GTTACAATTGGCCTTCAAGGTCTTCATGAAAGTTATAGCTCTTGACGTCCTCTATCAAACTATCTAAAGAAACCCTAAATTGGATGCCTATAGAAAAAGTTATGCCTATAGCCCCGAAGCTTGTACATATGTAAAGTGTGGACTCACCAACGCTGTTCCTTGAGGTATTCAGGTTGAAATGGATAAGTGGACTTCGAAGAGCAAAGCTGAACTTAGAAAAGGGAGTTTTGAATGCAAGTATAGGTGATAACTGTGTGTTATCTGAATGTGATTGTCGGGCTCTAGAAACGAGGTCTGACATCTTGTGGTATCAGAGCTTAGGCTTTTTCTTAGGCTTAGCATGCGTAATAGTATGACTTGCGTGCTGTGTGATTAATTGTTGCATTATGCATTGATTTGATTGTGTTAAGTGAAATGCATACCATGCATACATATAGGACATAAGATTGAAATGTAGCTAATCTATATTACTTAATTTTTTTGCAATAAGATGTCACCTCGTAGAAGAACACGAGAAATTTTGCAAGGATCAGTTGCACCTGACTCTCCACTCAGAGAGGAGAGTACCGATGAGTCTGTAGCCCCAGGAAATGCTGAGACTTTTGTAGGGCACAGTAATAAGCCCTCTCGGTTCCCAACTCGGGAGTCGCCTATTCTATAGGAGCAAGTGCCTCCATTAGATCTGAGGATGTTCCAAGCCTTTGCTCAGGCATTTGTCCAGGCCATGGGACAGATGCCAAAGCCATCTGCTTCGGCCCCAACTAAGAAGGAGAAACAGTTTGACAAGTTGAGGAAGTATGAAGCAGTGGACTTCTATGGGACCACTGATCTAGAAGAAGCAGAGACTTGGTTGAGAAAGACCAAGAGGATATTAGATCAGATGGATTGTGAGGATGATCATAGGGTTGAGTATGCTACTAGTTTGCTTCAAAGAGATGCTTTACATTTGTGGGAGAGTATGCCAGGGAGCCAGATGAGACCGTCGGTATTGTCATGGAAGGACTTCTTGGCTGCCTATAAAAAGAAGTACCTATCTGAAATGTATATTCAGCAGAAGCAGAGGGAATTTTTGAGTCTCACCCAGAGGGAGATGACTGTAAGTGAGTATGAGGGTCGGTTTACATAGTTATCCCGATATGTAGCAGAGATGATGCTGAGTGAAGTGGCTAAGTGTCGTCGGTTTGAATCAGGATTGTACCTAGCTATCAGAGAAAAAGTAGTGGTGCAGAACTTCTGTGACTTCCAGCAGCTGGTGGAAGCTGCACTGAGAGTTGAAAATATTGAGAATATAAAGAGTGCCATGAACAAGAAGAGAAAGGGGAGATAGCAGATCAAGAGGGGAGGTGGTACTTCTATGCTCGAAAGGAGTGCCAGGAACTTTCCTATGCATTCTGAGGAGAGAAGCAATGGTGGAAGTAGGTCCAGACAGATGAGGACTATCTCTCATTAGGAATCAACGATTGGAGGTAGTAAAAGAGGAGAAGGGGACAAGTCATTCATCCCTAAGTGTGATCATTGTGGTAAATTCCATAGAGGAGAGTGTTACAGATTGACAGGAGCTTGCTTCAAATATGGAGAGAAGGGGCCCATGGCTAGAGAGTGTCCTCAGTATGCAAGACAAGAGAGAAGTCAGACACAAGTTTCAAAGAGATCCAAAACTGTGGGACACCAAACTACAACAGAAGCAGGCAGTTCTGGTGCAGCAAAAAGGGTAAATCTTCCAGGGAGATCCAAGAGGTAAGTAGCAGTTAGGGTATTTGCAATGACACGGGAGGATGCAGAGATCGCTCCAGAAGTTGTGATTGGTATGATTAAATTGTTTGATGATGGTATTATTGTTTTGATTGATCCGGATTCTACCCATTCATTTGTGTCATCAAGTAGAACTGTGTGCGGTAGATAAGTGAGCCTATTGGATACTCCTTTGATGGTGAGTACTCCAATTGGCCAATGTGTTATTATTAGTCAAGTATACAGAGACTGTGAGATATATGTTGAAGGGGAACAGTTAGTAGTGGATCTAATGCCTTTGAAAATGGGATTATTAGATGTAATTTTGGGTATGGACACCTTAGAGACGTACAATGCTAATCTGGATTGTAAACAGAAGGTAGTGGAGTTCGAATTGGACAATGGTAAAAAGGTGGTGTTTGTGGGAGA
>JANZXR010077668.1:0-11186 GCA_027575705.1 Erythroxylum echinodendron | reverse complement strand
TCCTAACTTCTCCGATTGACCTCACTTGGGCCTGTTTCTCAGGTCCGACCCGTTCTATGGAAACGGGATGTTACAGGCGATTAGTTTAGTTCTTTAGTCTAAGGCTGTTTTGCTATCTTTTGTTTTTTAAATTAAAAAAAAATAGGGCGTAAAGTAGAGACACATCAAGACATCTTATAATGAGAATGAGACATTTGAAGAGTTTAATGTCAAAAAGAGAAAAAAAAGAACGATCGTGGAGGATGTATATTATAGGGAGCAAGGGATGCTTGTAGAGTTCAAGGAGCCCTAATTTGGTTAGGGAAATTATCATCTTTTTATGAATTCATACACTTTGGGGTGTTAGAACCACTTAGATTTCTATTGGTTCAATAATGCAAGTACTTACATGAAACATCAAGACCTATTTGAATTTCAGCATAACGAATCTAGTTCATAGGATTCCATGCTGAACAAAACCATGGGTAAGCTCACGGATATAGAAAAGAACCAGAAGAAATTGGGAGAGAAGTTTAAGCAAGTAGCAGAAGATCATGCCTCTTCTATTCACAATCTAGAGGTTCAAATAGGTCAGCTTTCCAAGGACTTTGTAAACAAAGTTTGGAAAACTGTCTGCGTAATATGAATGAAAATTCAATAGAGCCATGTCAGGCTATCACACTTAAGAATGGGGTAGAGCTAGAAGAACTAACGAGAAATCAAGCTAAACCTGACCTTAGAGAAGACCAAGAAATCAAAGAAGAGGATGAAGAAAATAATGCCAACAATTCCTATTATTCACTAGTTCTTCATATACCATATGTGAAAATCGAAAAATCTTAGATGTTCAAGAAAAGAACTCTATCATTTGGATTGATGATGACCAAATGACATTCAACATGAATGATGTAATTAAGAATCCGAAGGTTAGTAGCTCATTCAGGATAATTGATATGTTTGAATCTTCTGAAGAACAAGAGGACGAAGAATAGATGACAACAGACATAGAGTTTGAAGAAGCAATGAAAGTCTCTGTTTGTGAAGCAGAAGAAGCAGAGGAGAAAAAGGTGATTAAGGAACAAAGAGAGCAACTCACCTTTGTACAAAACAAAATTTTGGATTCAATGGAAGATTTAGGGAGTTTTGTTATTTTCTATTTTATTGATAGTTTTTTAATGAGGACATTGAAGAAATTAATTGATTTTCTCAACTTTATCAATATTATCCTTCTGTTCATTTTACAATTTGTAGCTTACTTACAAACTACAAAACTAAGGTTGAATGAAAAAGTTAGAAGCAAGCTGCTTATAATTGATCCTGGATGAGTTTCCAAGAATAGAACGTCGAGATATTGACATTAAAAGAAACGTTGCATAGGAGGAAACTTATGAAATTTTATTTCCATTGATTATTTTCTTTGTTAGAACATTTAAATTATGTAGTTAGGATTATTTTGTTTTTGAATAAAATTAAGAGGGAATAAGATTTCGGAATAAAGTGGATTATTGAGCAAGCAGGTAAAAGATAGGTAAAAAGGGGCCACAGAAGAATTAGAAGTGAAATTGAAAAGATTGTGAAAGGAACGAAAGAAGAAAAATAAAGAAGTGGTGGAAAGGGGAAGACGCGTTATTAAAGGAAAATTTTTACCATTTTACCTTCCAAGCACCTTTATATTCATTTCTAAATTCACTTTTCCATTAACTTTCATTTTCACTTCATCTCTCTAAACTTCAAGCCTACAAAAGCTCTCTTACCTCTCTAAAAATTTCAAACTTCAAAAAATCTTATAAATTCTACCTAATTCCTAAGAATTATGCCACGCATTAAACAATTAACAACAGGAGCAAGCAAAATGAAATCAAGTTGAGGGACGTGGGAGGAGAAACAAAGCAGCAGACTTCAGAGCACCCTTTCTGATCTACACAGAGAAGGAAGGTGCACGTTTCCAGTCTGTAAATGCTAGACAAATAGTAGTTCCCAAATATTTTGATTTTGAAACACTCGATAAGCTAAAATTGCGTGAGAGGGTAGAAAATTATCTATAAGAATCCAATGAGCCTAATTTATATGTTTCTAATTTCCTGTCTATCAGGATCTCACTTTGGAATTTTTCACTTCACTATTATATGACCATAGGAACCCCAAGGAATTATGGTTTAGGTTGAGAGGAAGAGCTAATGAATTGAATGTAGAAATCATGTGTGATATGTGTGAATTCCTCAAATAATCCACCATCGTTTAGCATGATGACTTTCTCCTTCTCAATATTAGAATGAACTCACTGAAATGGAGCAATTTCATGATAAGAATGCTCATAACAACATAATAAGGTCCCATAGGCACTTGTTTCTACACAAATTCATGTTTCAGTTAGTTTTTAACAAAACAGAAATCAACAAGTGTTCCACAAAGGAAATATTTATGTTGTGGTGTATGGACCATAGGATTCTAGTATGCATAGCCATATATGTGCTAAATGCTATTGTTGTGACTTCGTGCAAAAGGAGCAATAACTTAGGAATGGGGTATATAGTGTTTACCATTGCTGAATATTATGGCATGGACTGGAGTGGGTTAATTGTTCACCTCCCTGACTTCCTAAACTATCACCATTTATGGTGGGAGGAAATCCTTAAGCCCCACAACATAGAGCCTAAGGATATCAATCAAAAGACACGTGTCAAAATTAGGGCTAGTCAGGCGAGTTCGAGTTCAGCCCCGTAGCAATAAGTAGACAAGGACTCCACCAGTGAAGAGTCCGAGGAAGAGGAAGAACATGGATGGAAGGAAGTTCTAGTTGCAATCTCTGAAACTAATAAGACACTAACAGAGAACACCATAATGATGAAGGAGATGGCCCGGACATAACGCCTCCAGAGCTAGGATATTCGTCGGATCCATAGATATTTCGAGGCTCAAGGAGTTCAATTGCCACCTCTGACACCATCACTGCCTCCATCTCTATGAGATTTTTGTTTAACCCATTTTTCTTTTTCCAATTAGTCTTTATTTTAACCTTTATTTTTATTTTTATTTATTTTCTATTTACCTTAATTTTATATTTCTTCTTGTCTTTTATGTGTTTGTTTGCCTCCTTGTCATATTGAGGACAACATGTTGTTCAAATATGGGGAGGGTTATCTATTTTACTTTTTATGTAATTTTGCGTATGGTATGATAGTGTTAGGTTGCATTTTGTGAATTGTTTGAATGTATTAATGGTTTAGATGGACTGAAATTGATTTAATTTTGAACATAGTCTATTAGGTTGTGAATAATCATTAGCTCACAAAACTAGTGAATAGGGGTCTTTGAATAAATATACAACTTAATTAGGATTTAGTGTAAGTTTAGCACCCTCTAAATTACCACATTCATTCATAATTTGATGCCTTTCTACTTAAGTAGCTTAACTTGTATTTTTCATGGAAACGAGTACCTAAACAACAAGGTGGGCAATAAAATTTAAAAAAATGTGTTAAATAAATCACTATTCCACTTACCTTTAGGTTATGAGTAGAGCTAGTAGCCATTTGAAAATATGATATAGCTGAGTAACTAGATCTACATGCATCACAAATGTGTGCCTTTGCGTCAAAAAGCTATAATGATGTTTCAACCAAACTATTTAATAAAAATGACTTAGTCAAGTGATCGGATCGACATTCATCACCAATGTTTACCTCTGAGTAAAAGACTAAGTCCTTGTTTAAATAAATAAATGAAAAAAAATGTTTTTAATAAAAACATACTAGACTTGTAATAAGCTTGACTTTTCATGAAAATATACTTAGGAACAGTTACAAAGTATGAAGGACCAAAGAATTATTAATGTATGTGTGCAATTAAAAAGGGTAAATAAATTAACACTTGGATTTTGACTAATTTGTATACTTTGTTCAAAGCCCCAGGACATAGATTTCGCATGTTAATGATTTGATATAACTTGTATGATTGTGTTTAATAATAAATCTATTTTATGAAGATGAAGCCATTGCCTCTTTTTTGCATTGTGTTTTATGTGTTGTTATGTGTTTGTTGTTCTATTTGCTTGAGGACAAGCAAATGTTTAAGTGTGGGGACGCTGATAGTTGTGAATTGCATCATGTTTTTAGGTTTAATTTGTTGGGTATTAAGTGTTAATCTGAGTATTTATTTTATGTTTAGGTTAGAATTGTGTTAATTTATATGTTTAAGTGTTTTATGGGTTAATATAAGTCTTTGAGCTTACATGTTATGTTTTTTAGATACCTTAATGTGTTTGTTAGTGTTTCAAGGTCAACATCAAAGAGTGGAGGAGTTTCAGAGACTTGCAGTCCAAAACCATGGCCCACAAACATGACAATAGGCCACGATCGTGATAGAGACATGATTGTGACAAAAAGAAGCCGCCGCAGCCCACGATTGTGGCATAGACATGTAAACAAGAGAAAAAGTCAGGTTTTAAGGGATTTTTTAGACCATTTTGACCCTAAAAAAATCATAGGGATACCAAGGCATTTAAAGAACGTGTAGAATACAAAGGATAGAGCTTTGATCAGCCACCACAACAAAACCTTAAAGGAGAGAACTTTGAGAGATCGAGAAAGAGACGAAGGATGATAGAAAAGGAAGACGACACAGACTCGACGTGCTTCCCAAAATAAGAAGCTTTTTGAGTCTCAGCCTCCCATTGTCCATTCGAGTTCTATTTTATATGTATTTCAATTTTATTTGATTATAAAATTAGGATATATAGTTTAATGATAAAATTGAATTATGATTGATGTTCTATACTCACCTTTGGAATATTATTTTTGATCTAATGAAATCTGATTGTTTTATGTGTTTATTAAACTAATTGTGGTTTAATTATGCACTTCGTATCTCAATAATAAACTGAGAGGGTAAATTAAGAAAAATGATTAAATTGGGCCAACAAGAGTTAGGTAATTTAATAGATTCATAATTAAATCAGGTTGGTAAATCTTGTGTAGAGAGATCACGTATAGCTTTCCAATAGTTTATTAGAGAACTTAAGAACTGATTAGGTTTTGGATCGATTGTTAATTGAGAGATTACAAGTTCCTATAATCTTATTGGGATTTATGCTTTAAGGTTCAATTATAACTCGAGAGAGTAATTGACCCTAGGATCATCTAGAACTATTAATTTGATAAATCGTAATTGGTTAGGTTGGCAGTAAAGATAGATAATTTTCCCTTTCCCTCTTTTGGTTAACTCACTAGGTTGAATTCTACGGTGTTCTATCATTGTTCAACAAATCAGTCAATTTCCATTAATTGTTATTCATTTTTAAGTTGAAATTCTTAATCATTGTTCGTTGTTTGTTGATTGTTTTCGTTAAGTGTTAATTGTGAATTATTGTTTTATTATTTGATTTGATTTTGTTGGTTTATTTAGTTCTCTTGTGTAAATTTATTGTCTGTTAAAGATTTGTTTAATAATTTATGACCTTAGATTCTAGGATTAGATTAACGCTCCTCATGGGATCGACACCTTAGATACTACATGAATGACCTGTGCGCTTGTAGAAATATCGAGGATTAAAAATATTAAAACTTATCATATAGGAACCTGCGATCACTTTTAGTGCCCCATTCTCTATTTTTTCAGAAGAAGGTATGAGATTTCGGGACTTTAAGGATAGAGAGTTATTGCCTCCTAGGTACTTTGATTTTGAACTATTAAAAACTTTAGGATTAAGGCGTAACATTGAAAGATTGGTCGTGATATTGGTTGGGTCGTTTAATTCGCTATAATGTAGCGATATATCTATGATGACTATAGAATTTTTCACTACCGTGTGCTACAATCCTAAAATAGATACATTCTAGTTTAGGATAGGTGGCCATGCTTATAAACTTTATTATACTGTCACTTTTTGACTTATCAAACACCAAAGTTTTGGATGATCATGACAATTCTTATGTGGATGATTATTGGAAAACTCTTACGTGTGAAAACAAATTTGACCCTAGGGATGCACTTAACAATTTGATTCATAGCACCGAGCACTTACGTGTGTGAAAACAAATTTGACCCTAGGGATGCACTTAACAATTTGATTCATAGCACCGAGCACTTACTTCTTCAAAACTTTATGTGCCTAATGGTTTTTAACAAAATTGAAAGCAATAAATGCTCAGATAAGGAACTTTTCTTCCTTTTATGCATAGATCGTAAAATCAAAATAAATACCCCTTATCGGATTTTTCGATCTATTTTGCGCTACATTAGTAAGAAAATCTCATATTTTGGCATGTCATACATTGTTACTGCGTTGGCTTTATATTATAATCTTGATGTGGATAGTGTGCGTACGGCTAGATATGATGTGTTTGATGTCCCTTACTTGAGACACTCTGAAATTTTGGGCCCCCATTCTATGGAGCTTCGAAATCTTTAGACATACATTGTTGTTAACAACAGGAAGGGAAAAGATGCAACCACTTCTCAACCATCCACATCTTAAGCGCCCTTAGAGCCCCAAGAAGAAGCGTTTGAAGAGGAACCAAATGCAGCAATAGAGGTCAGCCAATTCCAACAAATCCTTAATAAAATGGACTCTAACCATCAACAAATGACACTGCAAATTAATAAGCTCGACACCCAAATGAGACCAGTACATAAGAAGTAGCAGTACATCAAGAAGAAATTCCTCAAGTTCATCCAGATGAAGAACATTGAAGTCCCTTCTCTTACGCCTTCGCCACCATAATATTCACGAGCTTTCTTACCCTTTACTTTTTATATTGTTTTATTTACATTGTGGGTTGTTTTACTTGCTTGTTTGTTTGATGTTGGGTTTTGCTTTTTGATTTCCTTTTTTGGTTCCTTATCACATTGAGGACAATGTGTTGTCTAAGTGTAGGGAGGTGACATTTTCTTTCTCAATTGCATTGTTTTAGTTTGTTTTAGTCACTGTTTGCATTTTGTTAATTAGGATGCATGTTTTAGGCATAATAGTTTGTTTTATGTTATTTTGTTTTAAGCAATAGAACCACACTTGAATCATTTTGATTTTTTTCCCAATGAGATTATGTCATGCTAGTTTCAATGAGATTGAATGCATGCTAAAACTCGGATTAGGCTACTTGAGTAAAGAGTGAACCATGTAGAGTGATGAAAAGTAGTTGGTTGCATAATCTTACTCACAATTTGACATTTGAGGAAGGAGGTAGTGTAGAGATTCATAATGAATTTTCATTTGAGCCAATGTAAGGATTGAGCCTATATGACTCTATTTATATTCATTTTATTTCTTAGTTTGTGTGATGCTTTGTTAGGCTTACCTTTAGAACTTGCTTTGAATAGGTTTGAGTCTACTGGATGCATGCTTCGTAGAGATGATTAAGGCCCTTTTGTGTTAACCTTTGGCTTAAATGACCAACCTTTTATTATCCCTTACTACCCCTGTTTAACCTTAACCATTTTGTTTCTTGAAAACTCCCCACATTTTAAAACACAAAATCCCATTAATCTACCCATTCACAAGTTGAGTAGCGTACTCAGTGATGTATTAGTTTGGGATTTTTGCAACAATTTTTTTTGTTTTCGAGATTAGTTGAGTGATACTTTTGCTCTTGGATCACATTGTATTTAGTTGCTATTTTGTTGATTGTTTCTTTCATATTATTAATAATAAAGAAAAAGGAAAAGAGAAAAGAGAAAAGGAAAAGAAAAGAAAAAGGAAGAACATTTTAATAGCATCAATAAGTGTGGAGTAGTAGTATATTTACATTTATGTAATCTCAAAAATATGTTTTGTTATCCCTTTGTTCACTTATTACTTCATGAATGCTTATGTTAAACGCTTTACCCTTTTACCCACCTTAACCCTTACAATATTACAACCTGAAGCATGTCTTTTTGATTTATTCATACATGTAATCATCGTAGAGGATAATTGGTGTATTAGCAAGCCTATGGTAGTGTAGTTTCCTATAAGAAGCTTAAGCGAAACACTAACCAGCAAACACTTGAGAGAAATGAGTGAAATTATGTGGAAGATTCATTTTGCATCTATACTTATCTTTGAGTGATGGTTCCATAAGTTGAGTTTGCTTATCTACACTAATGAAAAGTAGTCATGATATGTGTAGTAGCTTGACATTTGAGTTGGGCACACTTTGAGGGATTGCATGATTTGATCTTTGTAAAAGTCAAATGATTGAATTGATTGGTTTTGTTTGATTTTGCTTGAGGACAAACAAAGATAAGTGTGGGGAAGTTGATAGTTATGCATTAGTGTGTGTTTTCTAAGTATTTAGCATGTGTTTCTTGTATAAGATGTTATCATTATTATGTTTTAAGACTTATTTTGTATGTTTTTGTTTAGTTTGATCTTCATTATGGTTCTTTTATATTTTATGTTAATTTAGGGTAAGAATTGATCATTTTAATGTAGGAATGGATGATGGCCACCTTTGTGATTGAGCTAGGGGCCAAGAGAGGGGAAGAGAAGAGGAGGAATTTTAATATAAGAACCCACGATCATGGGATTGATACCTAGTCCGAAGATACACATAGGTTTCACTTATTTTTTGGTTTTTGTGAATATATAAGTTCATAAACCCCTAGGGCTAAAGAGATGATTATGAAGATTTGCCTTCTTGAGCAAAAACATAGAGTTAGAGTCTTCAGAGAGGTAGAGAATCAAGATTTTTTATTTTAAATTAGGAAAAGAGCACACCAATGCCAGATTTTCTAGGTTTGGGCAAAAAAGAGGAGGAGTTTGCTTCGTCGAGTTCTATTTCATTTTTTTCTCTTCTAGCATCTTTATCATGGATTGTTTGATTATTGAGGATGTTAATGACAATATGAGTGGCTATTTTCTTTGTAGAGGTTACTTTTGAGCTACTTGTTGTAGTCCTATTTTATTGATTTGAATGAATGAAGCTTCTGATGAATGTTGAACTTATACCTTGCAATATAATGAGAAATTGGGTTGGATAATTTTTTTGGGGTTGTATAATGAGAATTGGCACTCTATAGACCTACATTCATCATGTTAGTTAATTAGTTAGAGAGATATCTTGGCTAATTAGTTGATTACCTATAGGATAACTTAATAATTAGTTGAATTGATAAATTGATTTTTTAGATTGAGAGATTGCTTAATCATCTTCATTTAATTTTGCTAGGGGAAATTAATTACATCTTGAGAAAGAGTAGTTAATACATTAGGACATCTTAGGTGAGGCATAATTCAATTAACAAAATAGGAGGGAGATAAGATAGGGAAAAAGTGATCTCAATTCCAAGTTTCTACACTTTTGCGTTATCATTTGTTCATTGTTAGTTGTTTAAATTAGTTTAATTTTTCAATTTATATTCATTAAAATTGGTTCTCAAATAAGGAGCAACCTGAATTAAGTGGTGCCCATGCACAATCCTTGTGGGATCGATATCTGCTTTTTACTACAAATTGTGACCGATATACTTGTCATTTTGAGCATAAAACTAGTAGTTTGATTTGCAATCAACACATATTCTTAAAGATCATGTCTTTCCATTAGCTATAACACCTTCTCCTACTATGATCGGCAATCATCTTCTCAAAACCTAATTTGCTAGGAATTGTGTGAAAGAGACAAAAAACGTTCTAAGCTTTCCAAATTTTCTTAACTCTTTGTCTGATGGCAGTATTAGGCTTTTCTGACTCTCGTTCCATACGTTGTCACTGTAATAGCTAAAATTATTATGTTTTCCTCTAAACTGTCAGACCCCATTTTCAGAGTCCGACTCTTACTTGCTTACTTATTTATGCTTGCTCTAATACTAAATTCTGTCGGACCCTGTTATCGGAGTCTGACTTGGACTTGCTTTCATTCTCTGATACCATATTCTGTCACTTTCATGCATGCAGAATCTCTTACTACGTAAGTTATCTTCTAGAGATAACACCTTGGTCACTTTTGAATTATCTTCTCAAACTCTTCTTTTATTAATCTCAGCTCTTCAATCTCTACAACTTTCATGAAGACTTTGAAGGTTGACTTTATCTTCTGAAGGTTCTACTATTTTTATTGTCTCATCACTTACGTCTCAATCGGCTTCCCTTCTTCTCATTTCTGTCTATTTCGAAGTCTATGAACAGTAACACAGACGATAGTCTGTAAACAGTAACACAGACGATATCTTATAAACTTCATAACTTTCTCTAGCGTAATCGGTTCAGGGTATTCTCCATATAGTTTGAAAGATAATTCCAAGGTCTACAATCTTCCTGAAGAACCCAAGATCAACTCTATCTTCTGAGGGGTCAGCAATGGGACAGAAGATACAAGCGAACAGTAACCCAGACGATAGTGTGAACAGTGTCATAGAATAAGTTTGGGAAACACAGACAATATCTTCCAAGCATCATATCTTTCTCTAGGGGAATCAGTTTGGGGTATCCTTTATATGGTTGGAAAGATGTTTTCAAGCTCCATAACTTAAATGAAGACCTTGAAGGTCGATTCTATCTCCTGAGGGTTCAACATTGGGACAGAAGATGCACGTGAACAGTAACACAGAAGATGTGCTTCACTCCAGTACTTCTTAACTCCTTCTTAAAATCCTTAGTCCTTAATCTATCCTCTGTGTTCTATCCTCTGGGGTGGACTTTTATCTTCCGAATTGACCCTCTATCATCTGAGAATCTATCGTCTGAAGTCTGTGAACAGTGACATAGACGATAGCTCGATCAAAAACACAAACGAAGTCCATTCGTCTGTGAACAGTAACATAGACGATACGTGTCCTCTTTGTTTTACTTCGTCTGTGAATAGTAACACAGACGATAAGTGTCCTCTTTGTTTTACTTCGTCTGTGTACAGTAACACAGACAATACGTGTCCTCTTTGTTTTCATTCATCTGTGTATAGTAACAGAGACGATACGTGTCCTCTTTGTTTTCATTCGTCTGTGTACAATAACAAAGACGATTCTATCCTCCATGCTCTATCGTCTATGTTTTCCTCTACTAGTTCTTCATATTCTTCATCCATCCTTCCCTCTGTGTTCTAACGTCATCATAGAGGATACTTATACTTCTAAATCCTCCTTACCTCTGTGTTGTGACGTCAGCACAGAGGATACTTATACGCTTAAGTTCTCACTTCCTCTGTGTTGTGACGTCAGCACAGAGGATACTTATACTCTTCTAAGCTTTCCTAGCCTCTGTGTGTGATGTCATCACAGAGGATACTTAACCTCTG
>JANZXR010077548.1:0-11195 GCA_027575705.1 Erythroxylum echinodendron | reverse complement strand
CATGTACAAGATAAATAATGCCTTTAAATAATTTGTCACTAAAATACAACCAAAGCGATTGGCTGTAGGGCATAAACAAACAGTTATAATATTGGGATGTTATTTTATGTCTTATCAATGAAATTCCCATGTTGATGTGATTTATTTTAATTTTCATAAGAAAAAAAAGAAAGAAAGAAAGAAAAAGACAAAGAAGAAAAAATGTTTAAATAAATGTATCAAGGAGGACGTGCATATGTGTTAAAAAGTTGTTTATGATTAATGCATCCTCCTAAAGTTATATTGAATGGGTTGTTTTAGTAGTTGAATATGAGACGAATGTTAGGTTCAATGGTTCAACCATTGTAGTTCAATGTATTTTATCTTTATGATTGACCCCTTTTAATTAGTTATGCTTCATGTGTTTTTTATGTGAGAGTTGAATTGAGTTGTGAAGTATAATTGTTGCAATCGTCATAGCTGACGGTACCCAATTTTGTATGAATTTTAACTTTTACATATGATGTATTTGAGTGTTACTTTTGTTTCAATAGCTTCAATGGCTCTCAAGCTACTTAAACCAAATACATCTCACCATACCTTTGCCCAATTACAACCTTGAAAAGTCCTTTGATCCATGATTTTGCATTTGAACATTAGTGTTGGAGAAATGAAATGATTTGCAAAGTTATGGAAAGTCTTGAATATGAATGTTATTTGATTGTAGCTGAACATATCTTGTTTAAACACATTTCCAAGCCTATCATTAGATTGCTCAATTTTCGAAGATGTTGAATGTTGACTGATCATGAGTAAAATCTTGGAGTGTTAATTCTTACTATGATTTGTTAAGTCATTAATCTTTACTTATGATTGTATATTCTTAGAAAAATATGGGAATTAAGTAAATGTTTTTGCTATTTAAGCTTAATTTTAATGTTTTGCCTAAGGGCAGCCAAAAACTAAGTGTGGGAGAAATTGATTTATGCTTAATTGATTATGAATTTATTCCATAACACTTAGTGATTATTGCTAGAAAATGATTAAGATACACACCTTGACTTATATGTGGTTTTAGGCACAATTCAAAAGCAAGGGAGTTAAAGTAAGTTGAAAGCTCTACATTTTAGCCATTTTTCAAAGAATCATATCCACTTTTCTTCATAGAATAAGAATGAGAAGGATTAGAGCAAATAAAGACAAGAAGAAGATAAGAAAATGTCAAGAAAGGAGATGTATGAAAATGTCAAAAAAGGAGATGTATGTTGAGAATTCAAAGAAGATTAAGGCATGAGATGTTCACAGCAATGCAAAAGGTTGCATAGGTGTGAGACACACTGTCACGCCCATTCAAGCTAGCTACCAAGATAAAAAGAAAAGGTATAGGTTGAAAGCATGTGGAGTGTCAGCTGTAAGTGAGAAGGTAGGAGAATAAAATAATTAGAAGATGGTTGGAAAAGCAGCTCACGACCTACTGGTGTGAAAACAAAACCTACACTCACTAACGGCTTGCTCATGGTGAGCACATGTAAGAAATCTATGTGAATTTAACAACATCATATAATTATGGACAATATAAACCAAAGATGGAGAGTGGGGTTGCACTTGGAAGGAAAATGGACAACATTATTGGAAACTGAATATCACAGCCGTAAGAGGGCCATGCACGGCTATGCATGTGTGACACACCAAGTCATGGGTGTTACAAAATGACAACTCATCCAACCCTAATTTCCACTATAAAATCTTTGTTTTTGTTGCAAAAAAAAGAGACATGAAAGAGTAAGGGTGTTCCAACTGAGAGAAAAGACATGAAGGTATTTTTTGGCTGTGTTAAATTGTGAGGGACCTTTGGGAGAGCACGAAGAGGGAGGTAAGCTCTCTAACATAAGAAAACCCATAGAGGGGTATCCAACACCGGTTCGAAGGTGATATCAATGCCGACAACCCAGTTAAGCATTCCTTCCTTATATTTGTTGTTTCTTTCTCTCTTTAAAAATTGATTATTTTATCTGAATTGTATGGATTTAGGTATTCTGAAAAGATGATTTTAATGCATTCATTAGATCATTTTATTACAAACCCATTGCTAGAATATTCAATGTAATTTGTAATTGTTATATTGAAATTTATTTTGTAGCGACTAATAGTTTGTAATCATTAGGGATATTATAACCTAGGTTAAATGATGAATCGTGTGTTGTTGTTACCTTAAATTGGTTTTCTTAATTTATAATGCGATTTACTAATTGAATCTAGAGATCATATCTTAGGTTATTCAGTGGCTAAGTTTAATTAATGATCATATCTTAATTGAACACAACTTAAGGGAAAACTCAAGTTAATAAATTAACTTACGATTAATAGTTTCTAGTAGAGGTTTGAGAACAACAAATCATCGAAATATGTTTAATTAGGCTGTAGACTGAGATAGAACCAAAGTACTAGATTCCTAATGAATTGACCACTTTCATCCCTTTGTATGTTTTCTTTAATTTGTTTTTCTTAGTTTGGTTTCATTTTATTTTCTTATTTCAAATCCAGCAAACCCCCTAAACCTAAATACGAATTATTTTCATTTCAATAACTTTACACACACTCTCTGTGGGATCGATCTAGACTCACTACTGCTACAATAGTAGGTTTATTGTATTGTGATTAGCATTTCAACACGCTATCATTGGTGGTTTTAGAATGAGGGTGGCATGAGTGCTTTTGTTTTCACTAAGATCTCTTTATTTGATTGAACACCCAACTCCTTCTTTTCTCTTTCTCCTTTAGTTTCAATTTCCTAAAAAATCATTTTTTCAGCTTTCCTCTTCCTTATTTATGCACTTATCTACTATGTCTATCTTCATACAAGAGTTGTGATTGACCTAAACTTAGTTATTCAATTATGAATCAACTATAAATGCACGGTGTAGCTATATCTAATACCAGTAAATACGGGTCGAGCTCATGAAGACAGTAATTACCTTTCTCTTATTGTCTAGTCTAAGTATTGATTTTGGATTTAAATAAAGAAAACTAAAATTTAAACAATTAAATAAAGTAGACAATAATATTGAACACAAAGATGAAAGACATCACTTAGAAAACAATCAATATCAATAATTTGTGTCTAGGTTATGAATCCCCTTAAAACCCTTAAATAATTGACCTATTGTTATATAATTGTTTTATTGACTATTAGATGGTGGAAATTCCTATCGTATGCTAATTATTCACTTGAGACTACTAACAACTAGTCTTAGAATTATCAACTGATATTATTCAAGTTAAAGGAACTAAGATTGCTTCACTAATTTGTGAATTCCATTATTAGGTTTAACCCTAATCTAAAGGATTTATATCGATCTATCTCTAGGTTTACATTAAACTCTTTTCAATTATGATAGATTTGTTCATACACAAGATTTTTCGGTTTCTATATTATGAAATCAAAATATGTACAAATATTACAGATCTATTAGAATATATATTAAACATATAATTGAATCAAAATAGATCAAACCAAAACAGTTGCATTAAATAAAAAAATCAAAACATGTTATAGGACATACTAAGGTTCACCTTCCCTAGACAATAAAGATATTTAGTTACACATAGTAGAAAATGAAATAAAAAATAGAAAAAACTATTAGAAACAAAGAGTTTACAATTCTAAATCTCTCTTTCTTTTCTATAAAATGTTCTTGTAAGCTTGAGGTTTATGTTGTAATTTATTAGATCTTTTGATGATTTCTTTATGTTTTCCACTTCTCTGGATCAATATCATCCCTTGTAAACGTTCTCAATGTCTAAAATCATCTCTAAAAGTCTCCTACCCCATTTTTCCTTTAATCATGTCTATTTATAACGAATTCTAGGGTTTGTAGGGCATACATTGTATGATACATGGCTGCATAGCACTTTTAATCTCCTAATTGCTTTAAATCTTCATTTTATGTCACGATTTCACCTGAATTCCTCTCCTTTTGGTCCATTAAGGCAATTATCACCTGTGAATATACTTGCAGTAAATTAAGTAACAAATATACAATAAAAATATAAAATATCAAGGAAAAATACATCAAATATGGGGTACAAAGTAGTCAAATATGTATTTATCAAAGATCCCAACAATTAAGTTTTGTCTTGTCTTTAAGTAAACGGTAATCAAACTTATAAATTTTACAACATCCATCCTTCATTAATCTAGATTTGTCCATCTATACTATAAATCATCATATTATATAAATCAAATTAACATGTAATTACAATCAAGTTATCTTAAAATTAACTTCCTAAGTCAATATTATAGTAATGACATCAGTAATCACATTGAAATCAAAAGGATAAACCTTTGCATTAAGATTTCACTCAATGCGCTCAAGTGCTTAGGGCAAAAAGTATTAAACTCTTAGTCAATGCATAATAAAACTCTTACCATACACTTGCAATATTATCACATCTCCACCACTTATATTAAACTAGAAACAAAAGTAAAAAGGTATTTATATAGATTGTACTGGGGTTTAGGTATGGTATGATTGAGAAAATTTGAATTGAAGGAAATTTTCTAAAGAGAAAATATAAGAAAATTGTTTACAAATGTACAAGTCATTTTATTACATCCTCATTGGTACTTTATACTTTTCTTCTTTTCTTTCTCTATGCTAATTTTTTTTAACAATTTCATGCATTTAGTACTGTAATTAAAGAAATAATGGAACTTTCAAGATTTTTAAGTTTTAAAAAATAAATAATATAAATTACGTTTAAGGTTCAAAGCAATAAAAAAGTTTCAAAGAAAAATAGGATAAGTGTATTGTTTATGTTATAAGTAATAAAAAAGGCTATGGGTCAACTTTGTTATTCCTAAGGGATAATTTATGGGTAAGATATTTATCAAATAAATAGTATAAAATAAATTGTTGAATCTAAGTGCCTTTATCACTTCAATGCTTCTAATTAAACGAATATGATCTTAATATGCATAATAAAAGTAAGTTCTAAAATTATTCAAACATGTTTAATAACACACATGAAAGAATAAATGAGCTTAAAAATTTTGAATTTTCACTCTTAGGCTCGAAAGCTCATGAAAAAGATAGGTATATATGCGTAAATAATATGCAATTTCATTCAATTTGATTATATCAATGAATAATAAAAATATGACTTATAAAAGTAACTTTATTTTAACTATAATCCTTTTGCATACAAATTAAATTAATACTCAACAATGAAATACAATATTGATGGACATAATTTAATTAAGTTAGAATATCATTTCATAAAATCTTATAGCCACGATTATAATAATTTTAAAGAAATCGTGAAAATTGTTAATCCATTCCCCCACATTAAAGTTGTACATTGCCCCCAATATATGTAATATAAGTATATAGAATAAGTGAGAAGGTTTAGCGATGCTTTCCTAAATATAATGATTTTTCTTATTTCTGATCCATCTAATATAAAACTACGTCCTTACAAATTATAAAGAAAAAGGGGATAAAATCAATAAAACAAAATATTAAAATAAAAATAACATGAAATTTAAAATAAAACTATCCTAATTCATGGGTTGCCTCTCATGTAGCGTTTGTTTACTATCATTAGCTCAACATACCATACACGTTTACCCTCATCCTGGGTCTATGATCAGTGGCTTGCTTCCACCTGTTTCTCTGCATAAGGGTTTTGTAGCTTGTAAGTAAGTCATAAGTTGCAAGATAATAACAAGGACATAATTTACCAAATTAATAAATCTAATTACATGCATTAGTGCCCTTTTTAATGAAAAATTGATAATAAAATAAGGAATAACAAAATTCCCAATACCATCTGTTGACTCGAACAGTTTGTCTTCGAGAAAGTGGGAACCCTCCGTGCCTAAGGTCACTACCAACGCCTCATTAGTAATTTCCTTACATGGTTCCTCCACAAGTTCTTCCTCAACCAACTTTGTCCACTTTTTTTCTTATTCTTCCTAGATAAAGGTTTCTAGCTCATCTTCTTCAATTACCCCTACCACTTCTCTACTTCCTTTTCTTGGATGTAGGTTTCTTTATCTTCTTCTTCAAAAAGCTTTTCTTGGAATGTCACTCCACTTATAAAACCACCCTTCTTGTAAGGCCTCAACATATACCCTAGAAGTATTATAGCTTGTATAGGGTGTATTAAGAAGGGAACATAACCAATTAAGTACATCTAAGTATAGTAAGAGACATAATGGCACTTAATGTAAAAGATAAGGGTAAATGGATAATTTATTTGCTTTCATATGGACATACATATTTAGACATGAAATATGTATGGAAATTTTTAATATGTTTGCTTGGATTTATGAATGTGATGCGAGGAGAATTGATAAAAGAAGTATTCCATAAGCAAATAGGATGTTTTGGTTAAATTCGATGTATTTTTTATTTTGCTCTTGCATAATAAGACCGAAGTTTGTTAGTTGGGATATGTACCTCACTGAATGGATAGGTTCCACTAAATAAATTTCTGTAATTTAGACATATCTTAGCCTGTAGATCTCGAAATTGGATAATTTCAAATAGAGATTAAACTAGAGAAATAGGTATAAAATTTTCATGAGGAACCTAAACCTAATTCTACCTCTAAGAGTTTTGAATTATGTTTTGAAGTTGAGTTATGGTTATTGTTCTTGTTTTCGAACAACCTATAAATTTTTTGGGTATAACTCCCAATATAATTAACCTAGTTGCATGAAATTTATTCCATTAAAAACTTAATAAATAGGGGAATGAAATAAATTAATAAGATTATAGTCTAATGTGGGAATTAAAGAAAGAAGAAGGACTAATATGTAATTTTCCCAAAGTGAGCTCATGGATCAATTAGATTAAAGCATGTGTGACCTATAGTATTAAAGCATGTGTGTCTAATAGAATTGTAACACATGGTCTAATAGAATTGTAACACATAGTCCAATATAGTTATAACACATGCTCCAATAGAATTGTAACAAGTGATCTAATGGGATTGTAACACTTGGTCTAGTAGGATTGTGACATATAGTCCAATGGGATTGTCTAAAACTAGAAAATTCATGAAAAAACATATGGAGACGTGAGATGGATGACACTTTGATAGATTAACTTCATTTTTTTTCCCTCTCCATTTCACCTTCTTCATCCCATCATTTTTCACTTGGTAATTCAAGCAAAGCCAAAGAGGAAGGGAAGGAAAAGCATTAGGAGAACCACTTTGCCAATTTTAAGGTTTAGGACTCCACTTAGTTAATTTCTATATTTATTTATATCTTAATGTGTAAAAGGATTCATTTGGATTACAATGGTTTGTAGGATGACAATTTGGTGTTATTTTGGTGTTTTCTTATGTAGAATTGGTTAAATATGATAAGAGATTATTGTGTAGTAGAATTCTATCTAGGGTTTGTTAAACCAATAAAATTTCTTAGGTTATAACTCATCCTATAAACCTTAAAACTGTGTGATTTCAGCTACATATGAAACCTAAGACATAGAGCCAAACATCTTTAGAAGGGACTCTGACTTAATTCTAGCTCTATGACCTTGGAAATTGAGATAAGAAAAGGTGACTTATGCTGACTTTATTTTGGAGCAGCTTGTGATATTTTATCCATATCTCATGAGTTAGGAGTCCAAATGATCTAATTGTTAGTGCTATAGCAAATAGAGATACAGAGGGACAAATTTCTAGAAGACCTAGAAACCCATTTAAGACGTTTTGTATATGAATATTAAGGAACAAGTAGTGGTATGAATAGAGAGAGTGTTTGTCAAGAATATGGCATTATTTTTGTTTTCGATTTCTTCCGCGTCTAATCCGAACCTTTATAAATGTGTATCAAACACCTAGAAATAAATGAAATAGGACGTACCACAAGTGAATTGGGAGACTATATATTGGAATATAAGATTGAGTATAATGCATTTCAAAGAAAATTTACATGTACATAAATCATTTGTATGCATATTCATTACTCATATGTATATATTATGATAATACAAGTGTGATTTTGATACCCTTCTAATAGTGGTAAGTCATAAATTTCA
Organism: Erythroxylum echinodendron; assembly: GCA_027575705.1. NCBI lineage: Eukaryota > Viridiplantae > Streptophyta > Magnoliopsida > Malpighiales > Erythroxylaceae > Erythroxylum > Erythroxylum echinodendron. Next base: position 3,159 of record JANZXR010077548.1, on the reverse strand, counting down.
TGTATGAACAAAAATATAGATTTTATGACTTGAAATGTATATCATATTATTTGCTAATATATGAATTGTGAAATTTGCAAATGGTTAAAGGAAATGTTATAGTGCCTGCTCTATTGGCTTGGTCATGGATAGATAGGCATGCCTATAGGATTACAGTGCAGCTGCTTCAGTTTGACACCACCGATGTCCATAGTTTGATACCTTCCTGTATCTACAATTTGATACCTTAAGATATCCATAGTTTGATACCTTCAGGTATCCATAATTCAATACATTCAGGTATCCACAGTTTTACATCTTCGGATATTCAGAGTACCCGTTATCCACACCCATAGAAAATGTGCAAGCGTAACACAGAAATGAAACTTAAAAGTCATAAATAAGAAATAAAACATGAAAACATGAATAATTGATATTGATGGGCATTTGTATTGGTTATATTGATGAATTGTAAGGATGTGAAATTATGTTGATAATTTGTATCAATGGGCATTGAATATCAATAGTTGGATTATAAATGTGCATTTTCAGTATATGGATAATATGTTGAAGCATATTTTCATTTTGTACTTTGCTTAAGTATTGTAATGCCCTAACATATACCCTCAAAGGATTATAGCACGTCTAAGGTGTATTAAGAAGTGAACACAATGAATTAAGCACATCTAAGTATAGTAAGAGACATAATGGTTGTTAGTGTAAAAAACATAGGTAAACGGATAATTTGTTCTCTTCGGCATGGACATACATACTTAGACATGAAATATATATGAAATTTTTTGATATTTTTGCTTGGATTTATGAATGTTATAAGATAGGAATTTATAAAAGAAGTATTCCATAAGTAAATGGGATGTTTTTGGTTAAATTGGATGTTTTTTGTGATGCTCTTGCATGATAATACTAACGTTAGTTGATTTGGGATGCGTGCCTCACTGAATGGTTAGGTTCCACTGAGTAGATTCTATAATTTGGCCATATCTTGGCCTATAGAGCTCCAAATTGGATTATTTCAATTGGATATTAAACTAGACATAGATCTAAAACGTTTATGAAGGAACCAAAATCTAGTTCTGCTCTGAGAGTTTTGAATTTTGTTTTGAAGTTGAGTTCTGGCTATTATCTTTGTTTTCAAACAGCCTGTAGTTTTTGGGGTATAACTCCCAATATAATTAACCAAATTGTATGAATTTATGTAATTATAAACTTAAGATATAGGGAAATGAAAAAAATTGATAAGATTATAGTCCAATGGGGGAATTAAAGGAAGAAGAAGGACCAATATGCAATTTTTCTAAAGCATGTATGTCGAATATAATCATAACACATTGTCCAATAGAATTGTAACATATGGTCCAATATAATTTTAACACATAGTCCAATATAATTTTAACACATGGTCCAATATAATTGTAATACGTGGTCTAACAAGATTGTAACACATGGTCCAATAGGATTGTGTCATATAGGCTAATGGGATTGAAAAATCTATTTAAGATTAAAAAATTCATAAAAAGGCATATAGAGAGGGAAGATGGACGAAACTTTCTTGGCTTAACTTCAAATTTTTCTCCTCTCCATTTCATCTTCTTCATTCTATCATTTTTCATTTTGTGATTCGAGGAAAACTAAAGAGGAAGGGCAGTAAAAGCATTAGAAGAACTACTTTGCCAATTTTAAGATGTGGGACTTCACTTATTTAATTTCTATATTTGTGTACATTTGAATATGTAAAAAGATTCATTTGGATGTGGAATGGTTACTGGGATGATACTTTTGTGTTATTTTTGTGTTATCTTGATAGAATTGTTTGAATATGACAAAAGAGTATTATGTAGTGGAATTATGTCTAGGGAGTTTGAGTCAGTCACATTGTTTAAGTCATAAATCAGACTAAACACCAAATTGTATGATTTTAGTTTCGTATGAAACCTTAGGCATAGAGCTAAAGTATCTCTAGAAGGGACTCTAACTTAATTGTGGCTTCATTACCTACAAAATTGAGATCAAAAAAAGTGACCTGATGTTGGCCCTGTTTTGGAACAGCTTGTGATATTTTACCTATATATCATGATTTAGAATTCCAAATGCTTAGATTATTGGTTCTATAGAAACCAAATCCATAGAGGAAAAAATTTCTAAAAGACCTTGGAACCCAGTTCTGACTTTTTCTATATGTATATTAAGGAACAAGTAGTGGTATGAATGGAAAGAATGTCTGTCATAACGGTCGCATTGTTTTTGTTTCCAATTTCTACCGCGTCTTATCCTAACCTTTATGAATATGTTTGAAAATTATCAAACACCTAAAACTAAATGAAATAGGACTTACCATATATGAATTGTGTGATTGAACATTGGAATTTAAGATTGAGCATAACACATTCCAAAGAAAACTTACATGTATATAAATAATTTGTTTGTGTATGTATTGCTCGTATGTCTATAGTATGGTTATACAAGTGTGATTTGGACACCCTTTTAGTGGTGATTAGTTATGAATTGCATGTATAAACACAAATATAGATCTTATGACTTGAAATGTATGTCATATGATTTGTTAATATATGAATTGTGAAATCTGCAAATGGTTAAAGGAAATGTTATAGTGCCTACTTTGTTGCCTTAGTTGTGGATAGATGGGCATACCTATATTGTTACAGTGCAACTACTACAGTTTGACACCACTGGTGTCCATAGTTTGATACCTTCGGGTATGCATAGTTCAATACCTTTGGATATCCACGATTTGATATCTTCGGATATCCACAAAAAATGTGCAGGCTTAACATAAAAAGGAAACTTAACAATCATAAATAAGAAATACAACGTGGCAATATGAATAATTGATATTGAAAAGCATGTGTTTTGATTGTAATGATGTGCATTTATATTGATAATTTGTATCGATGAGTGTTGAATATCAATAATTGGATTATAAATGTTCATTTTCGGCATATGGATAATATGTCAAAGCATATTTGCATTATATACTTTGCTTACGTATGCCATCATTGTTTACATGAGCATTGAATATCAATGTTTGGTTCATGAATGTGAATTTATGGTATATTAGTTATGATATTTGTAACATCCCGTTTCCATAGAACGGGTCGGACCTGAGAAACAGGCCCAAGTGAGGTCAATCGGAGAAGTTAG
>JANZXR010077537.1:0-11196 GCA_027575705.1 Erythroxylum echinodendron | reverse complement strand
CTCCTAGCTTCAGAGAGACTTTTCCAGCCGTGTAGATTGTGACTGGCAAGAGAAGTCATGGCTCAAAGGTCGGTCAGTTGGAACTTTTGGATGACTTAGATAGATTTGCTACTTTTTCCTCTTTCCTATAGCATTTTTGTACTAGGGTATTAGATTGATGTACAAACAGTAAAGGATGATAGATGTGTAAACTTTTGTTTTTGAGGGGATGAAATGAGGAAGAAGTTGATTTTAAAAATATTGTGGTTTTCTATTAATGCTTTATTGGTAAAATTGAGATGATGCAATGTGGAATGAATGTAGTGATCGCACATAGCTCACCCTTATCATAGGATATATACCGGAATGACCTGCGGGCGTCCCGGTGCGTACCCAACGGTAAGGGGGTGCTACAGCCTATATGTCAAGACATGCCTTCATCATCAACTCCTTAGTATAGAGCATACCCTTATTCCTTTAAACTTGATTTTAGAATTTGAATTAACTAGTTTCTCTAAGGAATTAAAACATTTTAAATATTTAAAGCTCTTTGTTGCTTCCTACAAAAACTTCAATAATCTCACTCAAAGCTTGGATGATAAAACTATGCCTACATTATAATGAAATGTGAAACTATCCAGAATTGTCCAAATCATTTTACTCTTAACTGTAACTTCTTGTTACATGTAATTCTCTTGGAATACTCTTAGGAAATCCTCCCAGGTCAAACTACAAGGTCTAGTTGTACTGCCGAGAATAGTTTTCCACCACTGATACGCGGGACCTTGCAGGGGTGAGACAGCATAATCGAATTTTTCATCGGTTTCACAGTCCATCTGGTCTAACACTCTTTCAGTTCGCTCAAGCCACCCTTCTGCTTCAGCCGAGTCTGTACTTCCGTAGAAGTCCACAGTTCCCTGCTTTCTCAGCTTATCATATCTTCATGCCAGGCCACCAATAATGCTGTTTCAACGTGTTATACATCTTGGTAGTACCAGGATGTATAGCATAAGCTGCTAAGTGAGCTTCTTCTAAAATCTCTTTCCTCAAATTATTAACATTAGGCACACATAATCTTTGCTTTAACCTCAAAATACCATCTCTCACTCCAAACTCAGAATCTGGATTCACTTTCACCTTCGACGTATCCTCTGTGATGATGTCAGCTTCCTTTGGGTGATGTCATCTTCCTCTGTAAGGATGCATCGTTTGTAAAGATGCATCCTCTATGAGTCATTCTCTTCTGTAAGTTATCTTCTCCTATAAGTTATCTTCTTCTGTGAGGATACATCATCTGTCATGTCTTTCCCCCTTGTCCGACTTTGCTTCACAGGATGATACCTGTACGTATATCAAACAGAATGTGCTTTTTTTTTGGTCTCTCTAGCCCAAAGCTTTAGCACAGGGCCTCTTTCTATCATATTTGGTTGAAAAAACAGCTGATTCTTTCTTTTCTAAACTGCCTTTCTAGATATCCCACGGTAGCATAAAATCAGTATATAGTGTATATAGGGGGAAAAACTTTTCTCTTTATGTGCTATAAACCAGCTTCGCCTGTGTTTTGATTCCTCTGAGAACAAACTTCTTCTGTATTGCTTCGTCTGTGATGACGTCAGCTTCCTCTGGGTGATGTCATCTTCCTCTGTATTGCTTCATCTGTGTTTTGGTTTCCTCTGTCTTTTGTTTCTTCTATCTTTTGCTTCGTCTATCTTTTGCTTCGTCTGTGTATTGCTTCTTTTTCTTCTTGCATTCATCTGCTTTTGACCTAAGTGGACGAACTTCCTTCTATGTTACTGTTCACGAACTCCTTCTGTGTCACTGTTCATAGACGAATAAACTTCGTCTATTACTGTTCATACTCTTCGTTTGGTAGAGGAAAATATCTACCAGTCAGTCATACCAATTGCCTGAATATGAACATTACGGTAAAAAACATAGCGGTGAGTGCTGGCGAATATCAAGAGCATGTTTTCGATGTGAGTCATTTGAGCATCAGAGTAAAGATTGTCCTGAGATATATAAAGAACCTTAAAATGCCGAACATGTTTAGGTCTTATTTATATTTAATGAATAACACACCACTGCCACTTCTTATCATCCCACCCTATATGAACATGTTCATTTTCTTCTCTCCTCTACAAGGGATTTACCATTTCCTTCATTTTTCATTTACTCTCAGTTATGAATATCTAGGGACACTACAAGAAAACAAGACAATTTGTGACGCTTTAAAAACGTCACAAAATGTCAAAAACGTCACAGAATATAATTTGCGATGTTAAAAAACATCATGGAATATGATGTAGGCAATGAGTTTTTGCAACGTTTTATGTAAAATGTCACAAAAAGCATTGACATTCTGCGATGTTTTTAAAAACGTCACTGAAAGATTAGACTTTCTGTGACGTTTTAATCTGTCACATTCTGCGATGTTTCGAAATGTCACATAATGTTTTACAAAAACATCGCAAATACATTTATTTTCTTTTAAATTTTTTATTTTTCTAAAAATTAATTTAATAAAAAAATTTCAATTTTAATAATTATTTTTTAAATAACAAATTATTTTAAATCTTATTTATTTAACTAACTCGAGTGAGCTTCATCTATGAAATTTGATATATTCAAAAGCCTAGTTCCTCGTAGCGTAGCGTACAAGATCTCTTCCTGAAACAACGGATCGCCGTCGTTTAGCAGGCGGTGGACGAGCATCAGAGCCTTGAGCGCCACAATCTTTGACACCGCCGTTATGCACGCGTGAACGTACCCGCGTGAGTACGAGGTCAAGTTCAAGATCTTGCGAATGTACTTCTTGTTGGTCGGATCATCGGTATGACTCATCGCTTTCACGACTGCGACTTCGAGCTCCGGGGCCTTGTTGCTAACCATTTCAGCTATGCCAATGCTTGTTTGGTTCTTCACCGTCCCGATAGCTTTGAGCATCATGCTCGAAGCCATCTTGACCGTCAAGTCAACACTCCTTCACTGTTTCAACTGTAGGATTCAGTATATACCATTTCAATTTCCTTAGATCAGAGTTCAACCATTAGTTTCATCGGTAATAAATAATAATTGTTTAAACCATAAACCAAAAACTGATTTACCAGTGTGGTCACAGTAAAGCTATTTCAGATCTATAATAATTGGTTTAGATCCCCTTCACCAAGAAGGTCGAATCGTCCCGTCTGTTTATCTTTAGCTTGTGAGGTAAGCGCGCGTATGCTTGCATGTGTATAAGAGTGGAGACGAAGGGGCAGAGAAGCATAGAAAATGACTTGGAAGCTAATTAAAACGTTAAATGAAAGAAAACGGTAGATTTAAATAATGGAAAGTACTGCACTTCTGCGATGATTTATTCAACAAAACGTCGCGGATTCTATTCGTCACATTTTATTGATAAAATGTCTTAACAAGTGGAATATGTAAACTTTACATGACGTTTTAAAAACGTCACGAAAAGTATTCACGATTTGCGACATTTTATTAACAAAACGTCGTGAATTGTATTGTATTAATTTTTTGTAGTGAGAATATAGTTTAAAGATATTTAATTTGTATTATAGTTCATATATTTAGGCATCATGATGATAACTAGGTATTACTTAATTTAGTTGGCTAGCAAGATACCTGATAACTACGGGCTCTCCCCTTTTTTTCTCTGTTATTTAAATCTAGATTCTCTTTGAACCTCTTTTCAATACTTATAGTTTTAAGACTTAAAATTCAATGTATTAACGTTTTGAACTTTACATAATGCTTCAAATTTTGAACATAATGTTTGTGAGGTAAGTATTCATTCCATAGCTTAATTTCCCTTTATCTTAATTAGGTCAAACAACCTTTTTTTGGAAATGAATAAAATTTATTAACTTAAAAAGAGCTTACACATGTAAAGTAGAGTGAGAACTAACTAGGCATTCAAACATACAAGAACTGACTAAGCAAATCTATATCAGATCAACAACTATCAATTACAACATTAATCTTCCATAAACTTTTCATTCTTTGGCTGATCTTGAATTGGACTTCATGTGCTAGTAACATTTCCTCAATCCAATTAATGATAGCATCTTCTATTATTGCATCTTCATTTCTTTGACCTCTATAAAGCCTATTGTTTGGTTTCTGCCAAATAGAATAAATGCAGTGAGATAATGCAAATTTTAGGATCATCCCATCCTACTTCAAGTGTTTGTAAATTTTATTGGCCCACGAAACCTTATTTCTCCATGCAATCTATGAACAGTGGATCTACATTATGTTTTGAATTCACTTTCAGCTGATAAGTGAGTAATTGCGTTGAAAAATAGATGTGAGATGGTCTCAAACTTAGCATTACATAAAAGATATTTAAGATCATAAGTTCTTGAGCTTCCAATACACTTATCTTTGGTTTAATCCGATTCTTAACAACTAAATAGCTAATAACTATAGCCTTAGATGAAAGATTTTTTTTTTCAAATCAAATCATACTAGGGGACTTTAGGTTGAACATCTCTAAGAGGTTATAACATGGTGCATTGCTGAATTCTGTAGATCTGCTCTCATTCCATATTAGATTATCTTCTCCTCCCTCTGGTTTATGATTTAGTCCATTCAACAACCTAGCAACACCTCTGATGTTGGAATCCCACTATCCATTTAAGGTGATACTACTTAGTATAACTTTTATAGGTATTCTTGAGCTCAAATATTACATTTGATTCCTGCTGATAAGCATACTAAGTTATATCCAATTGTCAATCCAAAACCATATTGACTCTCCATTTCTAACTTGCCACCTTATCAAGGATAGACTTAACTTCTGAGATTAAGCATCTATCTAAAGTTCTAAGAATTCTCCTTACTAACCTCTAACAACTAAAAACTTATGTTTTTTTTTAGTAGTATTCATTGAATCATTTCAACCAAAGGGGTTCTTTATCCTTGAAAAGTATCTAAATACTTTTAGCCAGGAGTACTTTTTGGCATTGTTAAGAGAGGTGTTAGACTAAGTCCTCTTTCTTCATTCTTCAGGCATAATTTATCCCATTTAACAGTAGCTAATATGTGCTTAATTGATTGTTTAATTATTTTATAACACTTAGCGATTAATGAAATGAAATAGCTTAATATATTTACTTTAACTCATATGTTTAGGCACAATTCGGAAGCAAAATAGTTCAAGTGAGTTGAAAGAACGATATTTGGGCTACTTTCCGAAGAAGCATACTTGTCTTTATGGAGTAAAAAGAAGAAAATAAAGACAAGAAGAAGATACGAAAAAATGAAAAAGAAAACATAAAGAAGATTTAAAGTTTCTCACGGTAGGTGCATGAAATTACTTGAATTAATAGTAGTTCATGCAACATGATTTATGCGAGTTAAATGAAGACAAGAGTCAACTGAAAGAATCAACATGAAACGACATTAATTTGGAAGCAAACACACCAGCAGCTGTAAAGAAAGGGGCAAACGTGCGGCGACTACGTTTCACGCGGATGTTGTGTGTAGCATTTGTGTTTAATGCAGACGACGTCCACGCTCCACGCAGATAGCATCTGTGAAATGCAATCGACGTATACAACATCTGCGAAACGCAAACATTCATGCATGAAGTGTTTTATCTAAAACGGACAATAGCGAGGTAGGTTTTAAGTGAGCGTGACAATACTAGAGGATCAGAAATTAAATCACAAAATGGAGAGAGGAGCACAGGGGAGTGGGGTAGAGGTGCTAGGTTTTTTTCTTCATTCTTTTACCACTGAAGCAACTATAGAGAAGATGGTTCATGCTTAGAGCATAAAAATTGAAATGGAAGACTAGCTTTTTGACACCGATTCAATGGGAATATCGATGGCAAGTCACAGTTAGGCTATTTTTATCATTTTAAGGTTATAATTTTTTTCGGATTGTTGTGTTGTTGGTGTTAATTTTATTGAGTTTTGGGATGAATGATCTTAATATGTTGTTTTGAACCTAATTGTAAAACATTGAATATAATCAGTAATCGTTACTTTTTATGTTTGTGAGTAGCATCTAATGATTTTGTATCATTAGGAACAACATAACTTAGGTTAGATTACCCGAACGTGTGAGGTTGCTGATTATATTATTAGTTTTCCACTTCGTAATGCAGCTACCAAATTAAATCTAAAGATCATATCCTAGGATATTTGGTAGTTAGGTTTAATTAATGATCATATCTTGATTAAAGAAAACTTAAGGGAAAACTGAGATTAGGAGAGAATTATATTACCCTCAGATAGATAGTCTGAAGAGAGCTTGAAAGACGTTAGAATGATGAAATATGCTTGATGGTGTTTAGGATGAGATTGAACCTAAAACTGGAGTTTCTTATATTCGATAGTTTAATCATTTTAAATCGATTGTTTAGTTTGTTTTTGATAGTTTGCCTTTATTTTATTTTCTAAATTGCTAAAAATCCAAAACCCCCTTTTTTATTCTTCGTTACATCAATTAATTTCAGTAGTAGACTGAGAACCTGAATCTAAAGCAATATGGGAAATCCGAGAACGTTGGGGGAATTGGCTACACCAGACTTAGCCCAATATGCATTACATTTCCTAATTTTGCTGAACATGTTACCTTTAAGTTAAAATATGAACTAATTTATTTATTACCCAATTTTCATAGTCTTGCAAGTGAGGATGCACGCAAGTATCTTAAAGAGCTCGATTTGGTTTGTTTGAGGATAAAGCTGTTGAAAGCAAAAACAATTCATTAGTTTTACGCTCAAAACTGGAAGTATATGGGGTGTAACTTGAAGTAAAGAACAAATATCGATCCCTCAGAGATTGTGTTTAGACGCTACTTAATTTAGGCTGCTTCATTTCAGAACCAATTTTAATGAATATAAACTGAAAAATTACACTAAATCAAACAACTAACAATGAACAAATGATAAAGCAAAAGTTCCGAAACTTGGAATTCAAGATTTAACAATTAGAGATCACTTTTTCCCTATGTTATCTCCCTCCTACCTTATTAATTAAATTTTGCCTCACCAAAGATGTCTTAATTTATTAACTACCCTATCTGAAGGTGCAATTATTTTTCCCTAGCCAAATTAAATGGAAATGATTATGCAATCTCTCAATCTATAAAATCAGTCCACCAATTCAACTAGTTACAAAGTTATTCTATGGGTAATCAACCAAATAGCCAAGATCTCTCTCTAACTAATAAATTAACTTGATGAATGTAGGTCTGTAGAGTTCCAATTCTCATTGTGCAGCTGTACACAATTTAACCAACTCAATTTCTCAATATATTGCAACGTATAAGCTCACCATTCATCAAAGGCATCATTTAATCAAATCAACAAAGTAGGATTTCAATAAGTAGTTCAAAAGTAATATATACAAATGACTCAACCACTCATAATGTCATTAACATCCCTAATAACTAGAAATTCATAATAAAGATGCTAGAAGAGAAAACGAAATAAGAACTAGATGAAGCAAGCTCCTCCTCTTCTTTGCCCAAAATTGGAAAATCTGGAGTTGGTGTGCTCTTTTCCCAATTTGTAATGGAAATTTTGACTCTTTACCTCTCTCTAGGGTCTAAATATGTTTTTTACCCCAGGGAGGCAAGTTCTCATGACATCCCTCTTCAATCCTAGTGAATTGTGCCCTTATATAGTCACAAGAACCTAAAAATAAGTGAAGCCTGCGTGTCTTTTCGAGTTAAGGATCCCACGATCGTAGGAATTAGCGTAAATCCAACGATTGTGGGTTCTTGTCTTACAACTCCTCCACTTCTCTTCTCCTCTCTTGTTCCCTAGATCAATCACAAAGGTTGATAGGTGTGCACTAGGATATGTTTTTATAGGTAATTAGTATCTATTTTCTAGCATAATTGTTGATTATTGTTCTAGTTTAGGATTCATTATGTATGTCTTTGTTAAGTTTGATTTTCATTGTTGTTCTTGTGTGTTTGATGTTAATTAAGGGGAAAAATTGACTATTTTTATGTAGGAAGAAGGAAGGAGTAACTTGGAGGGTGAACTAGAGATCAAAAAGGGAAAAAAATGAGGAGTGCATCTGTGAAAAATTCCCACGCTTGTGGGAATCATGTAAATTCCCAAGTCATGTGCGAATTATAGAAGAAAATGAGAGATGTGATTGTGGCAAATTCCCACGCTTGTGGAATCATGCCAATTCTGACGAGCGTGGGAATTACAATTCGAGGCAATCTGCGAGGTTTCATTAAATTTAGGATTTTTTAGACTATAAAAAGAGAATTAAGCCTTCATCTTAAGCGGAGATAACACCCACCTGTAGAAATACCATCCTTGAGCGAAGAACACATGTTTGGAGCATTGAGAAAGGATTGAAGATAAGGATCATCATCAAGATTAGGCAAAATAGTACATCAACACTAAAATTCTAGATTTTGGCAAAGAAGAGAAGGAGTCCTTCTATTCAATTTTCTGTCATTTTAATATCTTCTATTCGTTGTAAAAATGGATTATTTGGATGTTGATGATTTTATAGAGACCATGTTAGGCTAATTTTATTTTAGGGATTGTTTTTGGAACTATTATGTTGAACTCCTATTTTATTGATTTAAATGAAATTGTCTTTGTTGATTGTTGTCTTTAATTGTCATCTTGCAACAAATCGAGAGACTGAGTAAGATGAAATTCATGTAGGATTGTACAATGAGATTTGGCAACTTATAGACTAGCAATCATCACGTTAATTAAATAGTTAGAAAAGAGATCTCAACTAGTAAATTGATCACTCAAAGGATTGTTTGATAACTAATTGAATCGATAAGGTCATTAGGTGGGTTAAGAGATCGTCCAATTGATTCCTGTTAATTCGATTAGGACAAATAGTTACACCTTGAGAGAGGGTAATTAGTACATTTGGAAATCTAGGGTGAGACATAATTCAATCACTAAAATAGGAGGGAGACAAAATAGGAAAACATTAATCTTTAGTATTCAGATTCTTGAATTCAGATTTTCTGCAATTTCGGTATTGTCCATTGTTTATATTAGTTTTTTAATTTTAATTTAATTTCCTAAATTATTTGTATTTTATAATTTAGTTTATTAAATAACGTTGTGTCTAAATTAAGCTATGTCTAGGTATCAATACCTGTGAGATCGATATCTATTCTTTTTACTACAAGTGATGACTCGTTCACTTGCGATTTTTGAGCATAAAAGAAGTAGTTAAGTTTTACCATCAAGGTGTTGATGCCAGGGATTGATTGTTAAGCATCGTGTCTAATTTAAATTACTTTGATTTAAAAGTTTTTGATACTTTTCCTTGTTTATTTTCAGGTGCATGAACACAAGGAGCACTCAAAGGACGAAAGAAGTTATTGATGACGAATTGCTCGACATTAAGAAGCACGAAAGAGAAATAAGAAGGGAAAAGCTTCTAAATTTTTCAAATCAAGATATGGCTGAAGAAGGAGAGCAAGGAGGACCAGAGTGAACATTAACGAATTTCATGAGGTCAGGGTTTAGTCCTCAAGGAGTGGCGAGACCGGTAGTCTAAGCAAATAATTTTGAGAGAAAGCTAGCGTTACTTAATATCCTAAAAAATAGTGTGCAGTTCTACGGGCTATCCAATGAGGATTTGAATGCCTATATTACAAATTTCTTGGAGATTTGTGATAAATTTAGATTCAACAGAATGTCCGATGTTGTGGTGAAGCTGAGATTATTTTCATTCACATTGAAGGATCAGGCTAAAGTATGTTACAATTCATTAAATCCAGGTTAGTCATGACTTAGGAGCAGCTCGATCAAGCATTCCTTTCCAAGTATTTTTTGTTGACACAGATGACGAGGATTATCAAGGAGATAAAAAATTTCCAGTAGAGCGACGGTGAATCTCTTTACTAAACTTAGGAGAGTTTTAAAGAACTTTAAAGATTCTGTCCCTATCATAACCTCACCAAGGAATTTCTGCTTTAAACATTTTATAATGGATTGAATCCAAGCACAAAGGGCACAATTGATGCTGCATGCGGAGGTTCACTGATGAGGAAGATGGTAGAAGCAGCTCATGATCTGTTGGAAGAGTTGGCAAGCAACATCTGCATATGGTCGATTGACAGGAGTAGACAAGGACAAAAGGAACAAAAAGGTATGATACCTATTGACTCAATTACTGCCTTGTAGGCTCAGATCATGGCTCTGACAAAACAGCTAAACAACATTCAAGGAGTGTCCACCTTAAAAGTTAAGTAAATAAAAGAAAAATATGAGCTGTGTGGAGAGAACAACCAAAACTCAGTGGAATGTTTCTTATTGGGAGCTAGTAGGACTGAACAGGTAAGATATTTAGGCCAGCCGCAGCGAGGTAATAACCCATATTCGAACATATATAATCTGGGTTGGAAAAATCACCCAAACATTTTTTGGAGTAACAATAACGTAGGTGCCCAACAAAGAACATAAGGACCACAAGAATTCTAGTAAGATTAAATCGAAGCATTGGAAAGCAAAATGGATAAGATGATGGAGGTTTTGGGGTCTAAATTGATAGCGCAAGAAGAGAATCATAAAAGGATGCATGCAAGACAGGAAGAAAATTAGAAGAGGATGGAAGCAAAATTCAATCAGATTTTGAAGAATCATGCATTATCCATCCACAATCTGGAACTTCAGGTAGGCCAACCAGCTAATGCTTTATCTTCGCGAAATGCAGGTAGTCTACCAAGCAACACTGAGGTGACTCCAAAGGAAACGATCATGGCCATTACTCGGATAGAGAAAAAAGAAAGAAAACATGGGAAGAAAGATAGAAACAAGCAGGAACAATAAACGATGTTGGAAGTCCTTCTTAATGGACTAGTAAGTAAGCTGATGAAGGAACTTCAGCTTAGACTTCCATATCAAGTTTTTGCTCAGTGGAAGCCATCTTCAAGTGGAGTAGCTCAAAATTCTAGGGAAGGGAAGTCAAGCGAGATGACAGACATAACAGATCAACTCCAGACAAAGCTCATATTAAAGGAGTTATTGAAAGAAGAGGTTATCAATCATATATCAGGAGAAAGTCCGCATTTAGCACAGAAGAAAGAAGGCCCAAGAGACTTCTTCATTTCGTGTAGTATAAATGGTGCTAAGATAGATCAAGCATTAACGGATTTATGAGCAAGCATCAACATGATGTTGTAACACCCCAACTCCCGACTGGACCCGAACCCGACATCGACGGTGATATCCGAATCCGTGCCCCGCGAGGGTGG
>JANZXR010077476.1:0-11199 GCA_027575705.1 Erythroxylum echinodendron | reverse complement strand
AAGGTTTAAGTGTGAATCATTTCTGATATAAGTTTGGAATAAATGAGAGACGTTGAAAAGGATTAATATATTGCATCAAAGAAGAAAGATGTTAAGGAAAAATACAGAGGTTAAGTATCCTCTATGATGAATTCATAACACAGAGGCAAAGAGGATATAAGAATATAAGTATCCTCTGTGAGGACGTCATAACACAGAGGCAAAGAGGATATAAGAGTATAAGTATCCTCTGTGAGGACGTCATAACACAGAGGCAAAGAGGATATAAGAGTATAAGTATCCTCTGTGATGATGTCATAATACAGAGACAAGGAGGATATAGGAGTATAAGTATCCTCTGTGATGACGTCATAACACAGAGACAAGGAGGATATAAGAGTCTAAGTATCCTCTGTGATGACGTCATAACACAGAGGCAAGGAGGATATAAGAGTACAAGTATCCTCTGTGATGACGTCATAACACAGAGACAAGGAGGATATAAGAGTATAAGTATCCTCTGTGGTGACGTCATAACGCAGAGGCAAGGAGGATATAAGAGTATAAGTATCTTCTGTGATGACGTCATAACATAAAGGCAAGGAGGATATAAGAGTATAAGTATCCTCTGTGATGACGTCATAACACAGATGCAAGGAGGATATAAGAGTATAAGTATCCTCTGTGATGACGTCATAACACAGATGCAAGGAGGATTTAAGAGTATAAGCATCGTCTGTGATGACGTCAGAACACAGAGGACACGTCATCACCAAGACGATACAACATAGAGGAAAGGATGGATGAAGAATATGAAGAATGAGTAGAGAAAAACATAGAAGATAGAGCATAGAGGAAAAAATCATCTATGTCGTTGTACACAGACGAATAGACTTCGTTTGTGTTATTGATAGCGTATCATCTGTGTTACTGTTCACAGAAGAAATAAAACACAGAGGACACGTATCGTCTGCATTACTGTTCACAGATGAAGTAAAACACAGAGGACACGTATCATCTGTGCTACTGTTCACAGACGAATTAAAACACAGAGGTCACGTATCGTCTGTGTTACTGTTCACAGACGAATTAGAACCCAGTGGACACGTATCGTCTGTGTTACCCAAGACATCGTCTGTGTCATTGTTTACAGACTTCGTCTGTGTTACTGTTCACATTTTTCAAACGATAGATTATCAGTCGATAGAGTGTCAACCCAAAAGATAAAAGTTAACCACAGAGGATAGATTAAGGACTAAGGATTATAAGGAGGAGTTAAAAAGTACTGGAATGAAGTGCATCTTCTGTGTTCCTATTCACCTTGCACCTTCTGTCCTAATGTTGAACCCTCAGGAGTTAGAATTGACCTTCAAGGACTTCATAGAAGTTATTGAGCTTGAAATTCTCTTTCAAATCGTATAAAGAATACCTCAAACTGATTCCCTTAGATAAAGATATGATGCTTGAAAGATATCATCTGTATTTTCCAGACTTTGTTTGTGACACTGTTTACGCTATCGTTTGGGTTACTGTTCACGTATATCTTCTGTCCCATTGTTTGACCCCTCAGAAGGTAGAGTTGATCTTTGGGTCTTCAGGGAGGTTGTAGAACTTGGAATCATCTTTTGAACCATATGGAGAATACCCTGAACTGATTACGCTAGAGAAAATTATGAAGTCTGTAAGATATCGTCTATATTACTGTTCACAGACTTCGAAATAGACAGAAATCAGACGATAGAAATGAGATGAAGGGAAGCAGAAAATGAGACGCAAGAAATGAGACGATAAAAATAATAGATCCTTCAGAAGATAAAGTCGACCTTCGAGGTCTTTATGAAAGTTGTAGAGATTGAAGTGCTCTTTAACTCTATCAAAGAAACTCTAGATTAGATTCCATTTGGAAAAGTTATACCAATAGTCCCGAAGCAAGTATATGTGTAAAGTGAGGACTCAACCACGCTGATAAATAAAGGATTCAAGTTGAAAGGTAGGAATGGACGAGTCGACTATTCTAAGAGCTAAGCTGAGACTAATAAAGGAGAGTTTTCAGAAGATAACCCGAAAGTGATCAAGGTGTTATTTCTAGAAGATAACTTACGTAGTAAGATATTCTGCATGCATGAAAGTAACAGGTATTGGTATCAAAGCAAGTAAGCATAAAGCATGAAGGGAGTGAGACTTCGATAACGGGGTCTCAGAGAGTTGGTATCAAAGCATAAAGCATGAAGGGAGTGAGACTCCAGAATCGGGCCCGACAGATTATAGTATCAGAGCATGAAAGCAAGTCTGAGTCAGACTCCGAAAATGGGGCCTGAAAGATGTGGTATCAGAGCATGAAATCAAGTCTAAGTCAGACTCCGGAAATGGGGCCTGACACCTTATTCATTTCTGACTTGTTGTTTCATTGGTCATTCTTAAATTGAATCATCTGGTTTGTTAAACCTATCTCAGTGAAATTCTTCTTTGAAAGAAGATTTCTTGCTAATATCATCAATACTATTCATATAACCCTTATACATCAACTGTCTTTATCATTGCTTATCAATCATTCCTAACACCTCAAAAAGTTCAATTTCTATCATTTCTTACACGGTCATAATGTTTTATTCATCAAAACTCAATAATGTGACAAACATGATTGCATATGTTTAGGTGTGTGTCATCAAGGTCATCCCATTCTATCCTGAGCTTTATTTCTGACAATTCTCCAGTTTATATCTTACACTTATGACACTTTGATCTCAACTAATCCTAGACAACATTTCTTTCTTTATTCATGTCCACAATCGGGGTATCCCAATCATGATCATGACAGAAACTTATGTTTTGTTAGGCTACTATCGCTCCCTACATTTTCTTCCTCGCTTTAACACGCATACTAACATCAATTCTACTCCAATGTTTCCAGAATTTACCTATTCTAATGCTGCATAATGTCATAATAATTCAACCACCATGTTGATTACATTCACTCTACCCATTTAATTCATCATCTTTTTCTTAATCTCATGCATACATAAAATCCTATCTTATATGAATTTCTAACTTTCTCCTTTTGCGCCTATCCTCGATCGTGGAAACTTTACCACGATCGTGACAGAACCAATTAGTCTTACCACGATCCTTGAATCCATCACACATTTTAACTTACTTTTCTCTCTCAATCTATCCCCAACTGATCATCATAAACACTTTCACGCGTTACTCCAATTCATCTCCTAAGTTTGACTATGGGGACTAAGACTCAAGAACATTTAATAAATCATGGATCGCCTTAGTTATCTTTCCCAAGTAATTATTATATGTGTGCTCAATAAAATTACTCACCAATGTGATCCCATTATCATATATGTACTCGTAATAACTGATCAACTTAAACCTTGAGAACTTCTATACATATCTATATCATCTATCTTATGTTCCCATTATCATTTATTCCATCTTACATATGTATAATTTCAATCAGTTCAAAATTGTAGAAGCATTGTCATCATGAAGCTCTGTTCTCAATTCCACTGACATATTCCTACCCTAGATCATAACTCTCTTCATATTATTCAATTAACCATTTCAAGTCCAATTTCATCCTTTCTAGCTTATAGAAGGAACTTTGTTTTCTTTCAACCTTGCTTGTACACTTTAGTCCTGGTCATTTTTATCATATCTCATCTTTCCTCAATCACTTCTAAAAGATGTATCCTCATCTATATCACATTCAAGGGTATACCACTATAGTACATTATAGGTGTCATATTCAATAATACAACCACAATCACAAATGCAGCGAATCCTTATATATCATACCCTACCATATATCATTTCTCCTTTCTAAATATCCACAATACAACATTGATATCATATTCAATGGTATAACCACAATTTCAAATACAAGGAATCTCCATCAATTATATCGGAACACAGACTATCCCTCATTTCTAGATATCCACATAGTTCCATTTTCTATCATTATGACAATTCATCACTTTTCTCACTATTTCTATCAGCTTAAGCATTTAATACATACTCATGCGTGTGACTTATACTCATGCGACTCAGATTAGGGATCAATTGCTACTATCTGCTATGACAAGACAAAAATGCATGTACCTTGACACATTTTTCAGAAAACGCGCATGTAAGATGGTAATTCTAGGCTCTGATATCACATAATTGTAGCACCCCACTCTCGCAAGACCTGAACTCGACATCGATGGGTGATGTCCAAGTCCGTGCCCCCCAAGGTTGACATGCTAGAACACTCAGTCAGTCAAATCTCTTTATAAAAATCTATCTTTCCTTTTTAAAACAATGCACACATTTGTGGAAAAATCAATAAGGAAATTGGGCCCGTTTCGATCCTAAACTTTTTCAATCATATAAATATTAATTGTACACAAAAATCCGTTTCATTTACAACCCTCTCCATTTTGGAAAGTTATTACAAAACATAAATTGATCAATAAACATGATACAAAATCTCAGAATACATTCTTCCATACAATCAAAAGAATTTATAAAAATAATTGTGTAGACGCCAACTGATCCTGACCTCTACCTCTTACTTGCAAGCAATAGGTATACTCCCGTTTGCCTCACGGGGTATTCTTCTGAGCTCTGAAAAATATTTACAAATTTCGGGTGAGTTTTGAAAACTCAATTAGGTAACCATCATCGATGGTTCACTCAATTCATGCAGCACATCATTTCACATAACATATAATCACATTATTACATATTTGATCACGTTTCACATTTTTACTTAAGCATAGGCAAATTATGCAATTCAATCAATCAAACATACATAACCAAGTGAATATGAAATGATCGTGAGACTCTTTTCTAATTATTATGTTATTGTGACCGAGTGCCTGAACTGTCCCGTATCTATTTTGGATATCGAGATTATTAATAATTGTCCCTTATCTGATGAGGATACATGGATCATTACACATTGAGCTTGAGGCTCTGAAACACTTATGAGCTCGAGGCTCATTTTCACTCGTTGAGCTTTAAGCTCTGATCATTGGCTACTCTAGTCAGAACTTCCATTATCTGATTATGCATTCATGAATGGAATGCATGTAACACAATCAATCACATTATATACCATATAAGTCTTCACATTCACATACAAGTAGCACTTCAATATCTCAACCCTCATTCACATTCATTAGACCTTCTGTCTGGAATCCACAATCAAACACATTCCTTTCACATTCATTTATCATTCATAGCATAACTTAAGCAAACAATAATTGAGAGAAACCATCTAGGTTACTCACAAATTACTCCAGAAGCTAATGCCTGGAAGTTCCGGCAATGTCCGAAGGTTGACGTTCTAATTGCTCCTCTATATCAAACACCATACAAATAAATCACAATTTGTAAAATTATGAGTGTTTAATAATGCATATGTATGAAATGAATTATGTACAATACATGTTCATGACAACTCGGGTATCTTCCCATCAATTTCATTCACAAAATTATTTTCGTATCAAACTCATCTAAGTAGAATTTATACTTAGGTTTATGCCTCACTAAGACCATTAGAATCTCAATTTATTTCTCATAGACTCACTTCATATTTTTCCAAATCACACTTTCGGGTCTATTGTTCACATTCAATTTGGAAGGGAAACTGATGTAATTTTTTCATACTATCTTCTAGAAAAGTATTCCTCTATGTCTTATCTATCCATTTACACCAAAATCACTCAATTTGGTTCAAAAATTTGGAAGATATACCTCCTACATTTTCGGATTGTTCATAATCTAAAACTGTGTACTATGTACAACTTCCATCCAGAAATTTAATATTTAGAGAAAGAATCAAAATTAGACTTCTTGAGACAATTGGTAAGCCTATATCTCTTGTTTACTCCAAATTAAAAAGCGTCTCATTTTCAATATTATGGATCTAAATATAATCAAAATACCTAAGGGTGTTCAGGAAGAAAATCCTATTTCACTGTTCCAACAGATTCCACACTTTGATGCAGTCAATATTTCTCAATTCAATTCAAAATGCTACAAAATTTTATGAAGGGATAGAACTCTGTGTTAGAAATCTATTGGTTTAAAAACCAGATTATTTGAAGATCTAGAGAAGAAGTTATGATCATATAAGTGGAAAGTAGACGGAGCAGAAGATAGACCCCGAAAATAGACACAGAAAGATAGACGCAGAAATATAGACGCAAAAGGTCTAAATAGAAGATAGACACAGAAGGTCTAAACAGAAGATAAACACATAAGATCTAAACAGAAGGTAGACACAAAAGGTCTAAACAAAAGATAGACGCAGAAGGTCTAAACAGAAGATAGACAGTAAAAGTCAAACATAGACGATACATCTATGCTCCTGAACATCTCTAAGTCTTCATCAATTCTCATATGAACACCTACATATTCATGCATGCTCAATGAAGAAACAGAGCATTTTACTTTTCCATATCTAACTCTCCAACTAATTTTATACATTATTTTATTTATATTTTAACTCCAAGAATCATTTTCACAACACATGATCACTAATAATCCATCAAAACCCAATTAACACTATATCCCCAAATTTTCACCCCTTTAACACAGTGTTCAAGGATATAATTATCTTAAAATGCCATGTTCATGCAGATGACAGTAACTCATCAGATTTATTTCAAAATCTCCAATTCTAAAGAATTTACTCACTACCTTTTTGTTGAAACTCCAAAATCTTCAACTATCTCCAAAATCTTAATTGCATGCGAACTTTCGTACTCCTTTATGAATACTAACCACTTCTGCTTTTTTCTTAAGGCAAAAGGAACACTTTAGGAGTAAAGAAAATGGTGAGGGAAATGAAGAATTAGAGTTAACTCTCAGAAGGAGTTTGACGGAAAAGTCTGTGTATAGGAAGATGATAATAGGGAAAGAGCTTAGGAAAAGTACCAATCCCCTTTTTAACTCTCGTATTACTCAAACTTTCTTCTGACACATAATAAAAGCAACTTTCCACATGTCGCTTTCCTAAGTTTAAGTTCTAACTTAGTTTCTTTTGAACCAACTCCATCTAATCCTCATCTTTACAATTCGACTGTCTCCAAATCTTCATTTGATTTCTTCTCTTCTTTTTCCTATTTTCCATAATATTTTATAAATCACAAAGTAAATCCTAAGTTCACCAAAATTCATAAATCTTATAATTCTACTAACCAATAATATTTTCAATACAGAAACATTTAAAATTCTCAAAGATTCACAATTCACTCCAATTATACCTAGAATTATTCATAAATGCATGTACACTTAATTTCATGTGCAGAACAATTCACTATTCATTTGTATATGTATGACATATTATGCATGAGCATAAAAACACATTTCTAATCCTATTATAAATCACTCACATTTACTATTTTAACCTCCCAAAGGTAATGGGATGTTACAATTTAGCACTAAAACACTTTGTTTTAATTAAAAGAAAGGAGAAGAAAGGAGAAGAGAGGAAAAGAAGAATACTTTCGGTCATCACCCAACTTCCATTATTTTTTTGATTCTTCAACCCAAACTAAGGTGTTCTAAGTTAATTTGGGATCAAGGAACTCAAATCCATCATTATATTTGAGAAATTCTTAAAGGATTTTAATATCTCACCAAAGGAAAGTTTTGGTAAATTTTGTCTCATCTCTCTTTACGTTATGATTTTGAGTTTGGTGTTAAGATATGTTGTTCTCCAAGCTTGAAAATGCATGAAATATGGTTTATACGAATGAAATGAGTGATGAAGAAGTCTCCTTAATCCAAAACTGAGATACCCTCTCTTTGGTGAAAGTTTGTAAAATTTTAAATATCTTTTGAAATTGATGGTTTAAATGAAGAGAATTGGATTTAATGGAGTGGTGAAATGTGTTATTGTTTGGAAGTGCTTGTTATATAATAAGATAGGAGCATAAATTACTATGATAAAATCGTGAAAATATGACTTGAAAGTCATGCACGTTAGGTGTTTGACAAAATTCCTAAGTAAACTTGGCTTAGGATTTTAAGGATTATAATGGTGTGCATTGGAAGAGATTTTTATGTTTACTTAAGTGTAAACTTGATTTTTTCATAGATTGATGAGTAGTGACCTAATCTGCTTGGATAACAATGTGCTTAATTATGCTTTGAAATGTGTAAATATTAGATCAAAGGCATTAAATGCCTTGAAAAATGCAAAAGAAAGTGTATAAGGATCATAAGGGAAGTAATCATATGAGAAGCTTAATGGTCGAATCCTATAGTTTAAAAATAGTGATATTGTGTGTTTTATACACTTATGTGATGGATTATAAATATGAGATATATGTTTGGATAGTAAATACATTGTATATTGTATGTATAAAGGCTCAGGAGCTGTGAATCAAGGAGCTCGTATCGAGGATTGTTAAAGTTAAGGGAGTGTACACCTTCTTTTGAGGTGAGTTAGGAAAAACATATCTCTCAAATGGGACTAGTACAACTTAAGACATGAATAATGACTTGGATATAAATTTTGAACCTTGGTAACGTATAGTAGAATTGAATCTTAAGTAGATGCTAGTACACTTATGTATTTAGTAAATGACATTGTTTTGAATAACTCTTTGCACTTAGGGTGAAATTGTTATTTTTATTACGTATTTTAAGGAATGATATTGTTTTCAACAAACCTACTTGCAGTGCAAAGGACAAGGTTTTATTTTCTGAAACTACATTTTTTAACAACTTTGCACTTAGAGTGCAAAAGATGACTTTCACTGCATGAAATAATGTTTTGGAACTTACATATACGAAATAGTCATATATGCTGCATGTATGCATTCTCTTTTCGCTTAGAGCCATAGCAAGGTTCAATTTTATCAGTTCGGCCGATAAATAAAGGCATAGTTCCTTACTTCATTTTAGGAATAAATATTTATATATGTTTTTTTTTAGGATTAGTGAGGTAACGATTGGTCATTTGTGTGCTAGGCACAACAAATTAAGCAACACCGTATGCTTTAATGTTGATGCATCAAAGTTGAGTCCTCGTATCGAAACCTTTTTATAGGATTTGTTGGTGATTGCACATCTAGAGGTCTAGTCACTGACGAGGTCATCACCTAAGGTCATGATGCTCTTGTAGACCATAGTCTGGACTCACCACCGATGAAAGTCGAGCCAACACTAGGAATTGGTGGGTGTGCACACTAGTTTAACTAACTAGTGGTGACACAAATAACTATTTTGTCCTATTTTTAGATTTGAATTCCTGATGATATTTGATTTTACATGTGATGCTTTTATGCTCTTGTGTACTGGAACTGGAACCTATGTTCACTGAATGAGTGATTAATAGCTAAGCCTATATGGTTCCTAACTAGTATGGGATGAGTAATAAACTAGGCCTATGTGTTTCTATGTCATGTATGATCACTTCATAGGTAGTTATATGCATGTTAGATGTGTAAAACTGTCCTTAAGTTATTTAGACCATCTTGATGTGTACTAAGTTTTGTTTGCGATTTATGTTTTTTTTTTCCTGCTCACTAAGTACATAATGTACTCACCCCCGTCCGCTTCCTAACCATGTAGGTTAATTTGGTAAGCTTGAAGCTCTAAGTGGTTCGTCCAGTCTTTTGACATTTTCAGGGCATTACCGCACGTGGGTAGCCTCTGTTTTGTACTTTTGTTGTATAATGGCTCATGATTATGTTGATATGCTTTATAATTTTATAAATTAACTATTGACTATCTTATGGTTAGTAAATAACCTTATGTATGAACCTTTTGTATTGTCGTTGAAATCGCTTTTGAGTGGACTTAAAAGTTTAAAAATTGCGTTAGGGTTTTAATGTGAATATAGAAGTGCGTTTAAAACTACTTTATAGATGTTTTAATTAAGTTTTGGGATTTTCAAAATACATTCATTGTACTGTCCAAATTTTTTTAAAGATATTCAGTTAGCCTTGCATAGTCGAGTTAAGGGAATCGTGAGTATCCTTAGCCCAGGTATGCAGAGGCTGTCATGTGCACGATATGGTTCCGGGTCGAGACAGATGAATTTCAAGCTAATAGTAAGATCACTTTTGTTAGACCCCGTTTTCGGAGTCTAACTTTCATGCTTGCTTATACCATAAGATGTCAGACCTCGTTTCTGGAGCCCAGCGATCGCATTCAGATAACATACATTCATCAACAATACTTGCATTCAAAACTCCCCTTTCTAAGCTCAGCTCAGCTCTTCGAATAGTCAACTAATCCATTTGTCCAACTGGCAGGTCTAATTATTAATAGTCGACTTGCAGCTAAATATTCGACTAGTCCAATGCTCCATTTCAACCTGAATACCTCAAGGAAGAGCGTTGGTAAGTCCCCAATTTTACACGTATACCTACTTCGGTACTATTAGCATGACTTTTTCTATAGGCATCCAATTTAGGGTTTCTTTAAATAGTTTGAAAGAGGACTTCAAGAGCTACAACTTTCATGAAGACCTCAAAGACTAATTGTATCTTCTGAAGGGTCGAAAATAGGGCAGAAGATAAACCGTGAAAAGTAACATAGAAGAAGTTGTGAACAGTAACACAGAAGAAGTCTGTGAACAGTAACGCAAACGATATTCTACAACTAATATAACTTCTTAACTCCTTCTTATAATACTTGGCCTATGATCTGTGTTCTATCCTCTGTAGTTGACCTTTATCTTCTGTGTTGACTACTTATCGTCTGTGGTCTATCCTCTGTGTTCTACTCTTTATTCATCCTTGCCTCTATGTTCTGACATCATCACAGACGATACTTCTAATCTTTATTCCTCCTTGCCTCTGTGTTCTGACGTCAGCATAGACGATACTTCTACTCTTTATTTATCCTTGCCTCTATGTTCTGACGTCAGCACAGATGATATTCTCCTTCTAAATTTCCATTGCCTCTGTGTTGTAACGTCATCACAGACGATATTTTTCCTCTGTATTTTTCCTTTGCATCTACCTTATTTAATGAAATGCATCAACCTTCTCAACCGCTCTCATTCATTCACTTCTTAGATCAGGATCACCCAAACGTAAACATTAATCGCTTCTCAAATCTCAAAATTATTTGATCAACACATGCAACGTGAAACTTAACAGTGACCATAATCATGCGCAGAATCATATATATATTTCATTCATCCTCAAACGAATATTTGTTTTACAAGGCTTTAATAACCTTACAAGTCATAATACATCA
>JANZXR010077444.1:0-11201 GCA_027575705.1 Erythroxylum echinodendron | reverse complement strand
CACATGTTAACTCTAAACATCTCATGTTTACAGTTTGTGAGATCCACTGCTTGATCAAATCAAGGAGTATAACATGTGCCAGTCTATTTGGATTAATAATGTCCTATCTTATTAGTCCTATGACTAAGGATTATTTAGATATTAATATAATTGCACATGATAAAAATCTCATTATTATGATCTCATCATGATTTCCTTCATACTATATTTTTTATCATGGACTTCATAAGTCAATTTAAGATCAATATCAATTCATATATAAACAAATATCAAATTAATGAAAATGCCTCACTTTATTAATCAAAAAAAAGTTAGTACAAAAGTGATAAAGGTGATTGCCTTTAGTGCACTACTCTAACAATCTCCTACTTGCACTAAAGCCAATCGCCTTTATATCTAATACCATAGGTGACTGCACAAGAATCAAATTTTATTATGAAAGTGGCTTAGTCAAATGATCAGCGATGATTTGATCCGTGGGCACTCTCTCAATCTGTACTCACCTCTATCAATTATCTCCCTAATCAGGTGATATCTCCTAAGTACATGCTTAAGGATGAGACCTTGGTTCCTTGGCTTGAGCTATAGCCCTATTATTGTCACAGTATAACAATATTAGGTCTACTATGCTCAGAACCACTACAAGTTCCATAACAAACTTCTTAATCTAAAAAGCTTTTTTTGCTGCTTTTGTAGTTGCAATGTACTCTGACTCGGTCATCAAATCTGCAGTCGTCTCTTATTTAGAACTCTTCCAACTGACTACTCCACCATTTGGTGTGAAAACATAACCTGACTGGGATTTGGATTCATCCTGGTCTGAATGAAAACTAGCATGTGTATGCCCACTCACTACGAGATCTCCATTTCCATATATTAAGAATACATCCTTAGTCTTTCTCAAGTACTTTAGGATATTCTTGACAGCCACCCCGTAACCCTCACTGGGATCTAATTAATATCTGCTCGTAACACTTCGAGCATATGATATATTAGATCTTACATATAACATAGCATACATGATTGATCCTACTATCGAAGCATACAGGATTATATTCTTGCGAGTCCTCTCATCTTGCATTTTAGGACACATAGATTTCGAGAGTTTTATCCCATGGGTTATGGGAGGAAACCTTCTCTTGGACTGCTTCATGCTAAACCTATTTAGTACTTTGTCTATGTATGTTGACTATGAAAGACCTAGCAACTTCCATGATCCATCTCTATAGATCTTTATTCTTAATTATAAATTGCTTCTCCAAAGTTTTTCATGGAAAAATTTTGGGAAAACTAAGCTTTAACTGATTGCAAACTTGAGATATCATTTCCTATTAGTAATATGACATCCACATATAATAAAAGGAATATGATTGCACTCCTACTAACCTTCTTGTATACATAGGGTTCATCAGGATTTTGTGAGAAACCAAACTCTTTGATTGTTTCATCACATTGGATGTTCCAACTCCTAGATGCTTGCTTCAATCTATAAATAGATTTTTGAAGCTTGCATACCTTTTTGCCATCTTCAGATACGAAGCCCTCAGGTTGAATCATATACACATCCTTATTCAGGTTTCCATTCAGGAAAGTCGTCTTCATATCTATCTACCATATTTCATAATCATAAAGAGCAGCAATGGCTAGGAGTATTCTAATGGATTTAAGCATGGATAGGGGTAAATGTCTCGTCATAGTCAACTCTTTATCTTTGATGATAACCTTTAGCGACTAGCCTTGCTTTATAGGTAATCACATTACCTTCCTTGTCAATTTTCTTCTTAAAAATCCACTTGCACACTATGGGTTTTAACACTTCGGGTGGGTCAACCAAAGTCTATACTTGGTTTTCATACATGGAATCCAATTTGGACTTCATGGCTTAAAGCCATTTTTAAGATTCTGAACTCTTCAGAGCCTCTCTATAGGTTGTAGGCTCATCGTCCTCTATGAGTAATATGTCACTATGTTCGCTTACAGGAAATTCATATCTCTCTGGAACATTGCGTATCCTACTTGACCTACGAATATTTTGTGTGTCAGAAGGTTCAACTGTTGTCTCATCTCTGTGAACAACAACTTCAGGTTCAAGCAGTTGATCTGCGTCTGTTTGAGCATTATGAACTTCATTAAGTTCAACTTTGCTCCCACTATCTTCTCTTAGAAGAAACTCTTTCTCTAAAAAGACAGCATGCTTTGAGACAAAAACCTTTTGCTCTAAAGCATTATAGAATTGATACCCAATTGTTTCCTTAGGATATCCCGTAAACAAACATTTATCAGATTTCGCTTCAAGCTTGTTTGATTGAATCCTCCTCACATAAGCCGAACAACCATAGACTTTCATATAAGAAAGGTAGGGCCTTTTGTTAGTCCATATCTCATATGGAGTAACTTCAACTGTCTTTGAAGGGACTCTGTTTGTCACATAACCAGCAGTCTCGAGTGCATAACCCCAAAACGATTTTGGTAGATCTGTTAAGCCTATCATTGGCCTTACTATGTCTAACAAGGTTCAGTTTCTCCTTTCAGTCACACCATTATGTTGCGATATGTAAGGTGGAGTCCACTGGGATGCTATCCCATTATCTCCAAGATAAATTAGAAATTCTTTGTTTAAGTATTCACCATCTCGATCTGATCAAAGTGTCTTAATACTTCTACCGAGCTGTTTTCTCCACTTCATGTCTAAATTATTTGAACATTTCAAACGCTTCAAACTTGTATCACATTAGATACACATACCTATATCATGAATAATCATCGATAAAAGTAATGAAGTATACAAAACCACCTTTGATATGAATGGACATCATAACACATACATCAGAATGTATTAGGTCTAATAACCCATTCATTCGTTCACATTTTCCTTTAAAAGGTAATTTAGTCATCTTACCTAATAAACAAGATTCACATATGTCATATAATTCATAATCAAGTGACCCTAGGCTACCATTCTTGTATAGCTTAATCATGCGTTTCTCACTTATATGGCCAAGTCGACAATGCCATAAGTAAGATGATTTTAGGTTATCTCGTTTTTGTCTTTTATTTCCATTGATATTTAAAATTGGATTACACATATCTAATATGTAAATTCCATTGCACAATGTAGCAGCAACATACAACATTTCATTCAACTTAATTAAACAACCATCGCTTGAAAAAGTTAAATGAAATCCCACTTTATTAAGACATGAAATAGATATATTGTTTTTTTTCACAACAGGTACATAATAATAATTTTTCAAAACTAACTCTAGCCTACTAGGAAGATACAAAACATATGTCCCTATGGCTAATGTAGCAACTCTTGCTCCATTTCCCACACGTAGGTCCATCTCTCCCTTCTTGAGTAGTCTAATATCCTTGAGACCCTACATATCAACACATATGTGTGAGCCACATCTGGTATCTAATACCTAAATGTTATGATAGAAATAGTATTAACCTCAATGACAAATGTCATACCTAAAGTAGACAATGGGGCATCTAATGCCTTCTTCTGCTTTAGTGACTCTAGATAAGCTTTTCAGTTCCTTTTTCAATGTCCTTCCTTATTACAATGGAAGCATATCCCCTTTGAAGTTGTCGCTTTTTCCTTTTTCTTGTCTACACCTCCCACTGGCTTCTTGGACTTCTTCTTCTTCTTTTGGTTCTTCTTTCAAGAACCAGATGCAGAGTCCACTAGCATTATAGCCTTACTGTCTTTCTTGACAGTTTACTTAGTTCTTTTGAGTAGATTAATTAGCTCAAGTACCTTTGTGGATATTTGGTTCATTCAATAGTTAAGCACAAACTGCGAATAATTATCGGACAAACTAGTCAGAATTAAGTCTAAACTTAATTCGTGATCTATTAGGAAACCTAAACTATCTAACCTCTCAATGTATCCATTCATCTTCAGCGCATACTATATTGGAGATGATCCTTCAACCATATTAGAATGGAAAAGCAACGTCAAAGTCTCGAACCTTTCAGATCGAGCTTGCACATCAAACAGTTCCCTCAGTGGTAGACTATAGCATGAGCATCCATAGCGTCATGTTGCTTCTACAATTTTGGTGATATAAAGGCTAGCATTATATAGCTAGTTAACTCACTATCATCCAGTAGCTTCTTGTAAGCTTTTTTATCTTCATCAGATGCATTGGTAGCAGGGGGATCGGGAAATGGTTTATCTAAGACATATCTTAGTTTTTTAAATTTAAAAACAATTCTCAAATTTCATAGCCAATCCAAGAAGTTAGGTCCGTGAGTTTGTTGGAATCTAATAGAGATCATAGGTTCACACTAGATGAAGACATCGTTACAATTCTATAACCTAAAAGAACGAGAGAAAGTGTTAGCATATACATTAATGCATATTGATAAGGACTTTAATCACATGCATTATAAGTCCCACTATTCTTATTCAAATCCGTATCCCTCATTATGAATTCGAGAAAACTAATAGTTTTCTTAGTGGATCGATATCCAATATCACCAAGAATGACCTTGGGTTTGCCCAACAAGCTACCTTAGTTCAATCGATAGGTATCATTCATGTCAATTGCTTTCATTTATGCAACTATCGACTTGTGCCATCAACTGTTGATTTACCACACTCATTGGGTCATCAACTCTTGATTTATATACATCCCATGTATATAACCCAACTCCGCCTCTATCCACGTTGACCTTGGGTTTGCCCAACAAATCAATGTTATGCTAATTTCTATGCTTTGAACATATTTGTGAAGAGCGGGGTTGGGTTTTCCCAACAACCCAACTCTAAAAGAACTCTGGTTTTTGCCATATCAATGGAAAGCGTAAGTCCTAATATTCGTTTGAGGGATTTATTCTTTGGTCTCATCAATACTTGGATGATCTTGAATATGTACATCACATATATATATTTAAATTATGGACAACTCAATTGAATTAAGCCTATATCTATAACAATCCTTAAAATGCATACAATGCACGTATCACATAAAGGAGGTTTAATTTAGGTTGTGACTTTACTATGCATCTAAAGTTCGTGATTCGATTCAACTCTTGAACTTAATCGGGTATTAGTGTTAGTCTTAGCTAATCCAAATTATGAATGTGATTCAATTAGGAACCCTAAAATTTAATTATTTTGATGTATAGATTAAACACTTTAATCCTAGTTTATATGCCTCTATCTAGTCACACTAGAAATGCTATGCTCTACTTGGATTAATTCTAAATTAATCCCTAAGATTTTTAAAATTCTCATACATCAATTAGTCAACTATAATATCCCTAGGTCATCTCGAATTTATCTAAACAATTTAGGCACAAGCCAAAAATTATCTTGACGACCAAAATCGTCAAGATAAATAAGTTAACCTACTAGACACTAAAGGGACCGATTCGATATTCAAAAATTTTCTGGAACCCTAATTTCAAGCGCATGCATTAAACATGCTATTACCATCAAAATAATACATTTCTTATCGTATAATAACTTCATTAAGGTTTGATAACCGAAATACATACATTATAAGTCATTAAGTAAGTCATCACTATCAACTTTCAAAAAGTTGACCAATGTGGACTTTGACTTGATTTTATAATTCAATCAAATTCAATTAATTGTGGAAAAATTCCAATGTCTTATACACATTCTAAATGTGTCTAATAAAAAATTCCATAGCCTAATTCTTAGGAATTATTTATTAACAAATTAGAATAATCTAGCACATCACATGTGTATGACACTTGTCATATTACTTCTAACACTAGTCAAACATTACATCATGCATGCATAAGATAATCACTTTAACAACAAGTTTCATACATCACATACACGTGGAAACATCTCATTTTTCATGTGCATGCCTAAAATTTATTAAAACAATTTTTATAAAAAATAATATGAAATTTATAAGCATGCATGCTTATCACATTTCCATAATTTCCAGAACTTCATACATGCATCAGGCTGAAACGAAATTCGTAATAAAATAGCAAATGACATTCAATTGTATTTTTCTTTTACAGAAATATAACATAACACTTTATAAACATTTATATGAAAGAAAATCAAAAAAATTTCTAGAATTATTATGAAATTTTCAAAATCAGCATATGCATTCAGTTTTTCAGAAATTCCCCGAAACCAACACATGAACAGTCTAGATATTAATTCGAAATAAAATAGCTAATGACATTCAATTGCAATTTCTTTTAACAAAAACATGAAATAACATCTTATAAATATTTCTACAAAAGAAAATCAGAAAAAAAAAATTTACAATATACAAGAATCACTCCAAAGCAATATGCATGTCAGTCACAACCCAGCAAACACCTTGCACATGTTCAATACATCATCTATTACATACATAAACTTGCTTTGGTACCACTGTTGGAGATGTCATGGATGCATGTATCTTATGCATAAGAGTGCAGTGAAAATGTTAGATTCTAGATTCTGACACCATGACAACCCGAAAAATACAGAATCATACATGTACAGTATGGATACGTAAAAGAACATAAAATATAAAACTTTTACCTTTTGTTTCTCCTCCTTTCTTGTTTCTTCTCCTTGTTTGGGTTATTGCAAATACCAAACCTTTCCTTGATAACCCAAGAACACACAAAGATCAAAAAGAAACAATGTATAATGGTGATTTGAGCACCAAACTAGATGAGTTCTAGTAGATGCTCAATATGATAGAAGATAGATCAAGACTCTTGTTGCATGCACTTTGATTCATGCAACAATTGCATAAATTGTAAGAACAAGACTTTTGATACCTCTCTCTTACTCTATAACTCTTCTAGAGCCCTTATGCTCTCACTTGATTGTGTAAGAAGTGGTAAACTCTTGTGTACATAAGTGAAGAACTCACTTATGTACTCATTTGTGCCCTCGTTCACGATCATGGAAATTGAGCCACAATAGTGGCCTACTTAAAATTAGGCTCGCCTTCGATCACGATCGTGGCCTACTTAAAATTAGTCGTACACACTATGTTTTTCATCCGATCTTTTATGCGTGTGACCTTTAGGTTCTCGGTTATTTTAGCACTTAAATTAACTCTTAATTTAAGCAAATCATGAAGGGTTTCATGATGCCAATTTGCCAGAATATAAGTGGATTAACGCACGAACCCTTTGATAGTTAATTCATCCTTTCACCATACTATACCCCATTTGGTTCGGAGTATGGGCTGTGTGTCAACTCCCACTAGACTGACTACGTCACATCTAGTCTAAGTGATGTTAGTTCTTGTTGTGAGATCTCATTACTCTATGTGTCATTGAATACTCTCTTCATGACACATAACTACTCTGGCCAAAGACTCCTAAGTAATGACCCAAAAAAAGGCCTTCGGTATCATCTCCTTCTATCAGAAGTGGTGAATTCTTTATTGGCTACCCAATTACCTTCGAATACCAATAGCTGTACCCAATCACCACCCTACGAGCTACCTCATCTTGAGATGACGTGGAATGATGCCAAAGCACAGGATTAATATCCAAGATATCCTTGAGTACCTCAAGTCTAAGGATATTTACACCATTGCTATGATGGGATTAATCATTGATATTCGATAAATAATCCATATGATAATCTCATAATGGGTCATTTGATGTACTTATTACCCTTAGTAAGCATCCACATGTTAACTCTAAACATCTCATGTTTACAGTTTGTGAGATCCACTACTTGATCAAATCAAGGAGTATAACATGTGCCAATCTATCTGGATTAATAATGTCTTGTCTTATTAGTCCCATGACTAGGGATTATTTAGATACTAAAATAATTGCATATGATAAAAATCTCATTATCATGATCTCATCATGATTTCCTTAAGCTATGTTTTGCATTATGGACTTCATTAATTCGATTTAAGATCAATATCAATTCATATATAAACGAATATCAAATTAATGAAAAATACCTTTTGCTTTATTAATCAAAACAAAGTCAGTACAAAATTTCTAAAGGTGATTGCCTTTAGAGCACTACTCTAACACCTCATAATCCCTATCATTCCCACAATCATATGTTAAGTCTCCAGAAACTTTCTAGAGAGCCTTCCCATAGTCATGAGAAACAACCCCATGGGTTAAGGCTCCAGAAGGTTTTTATAGAGCCTTCCCACGGTCGTGGAAACAAGCTAATTTCCACGATCGTGGGTATTCCAATGTCTCCAACTTTTTATCCCTCTTCCAAGCTTAGCATGCATTCTCTACATTCAAGCAACCTATAAACACATCCAAACAATCTAACCAACAAGAAATTTGAAGAAAAAATAAGTTAAAACTCAAACAAAATACAAATAAACACCAAGAAAACTCAAATCAAACATAATCATAACCAAATAAAACAAATAAACAAGTAAACAAAGATAAACAAAAGAAAGGTAAACATGCTAAGTTAAGGTCATTTGCTTGACCATTCCACATGCATTCATGAAAAAGTGAAAGAAAGGAAAGAGATGACTTCCCTTTCTTATAAATATGTCCCTCCATAATATGGCTTGCATGTATGCCCATTGACCTTGAATGCTTTACCCTTGTCATTTTCCAACTCTAAAGCTCCATGGGGAAACATTTGAAGGATCTTAAAGGGTCCACTCCATCTTGACTTAAGCTTTCTAAAAAATAACTGAAGTCGTGAATTAAATAAAAGCAATAAGTCTCCACTCTTAAACTCCTTCTTTTTTATGTGAGCATCATGCCACTTTTTTTCTCTTTCTTTGTACAACTTGGCATTTTCATAAGCTTCAAATCTGAACTCTTCCAATTCATCAAGTTGTAACAATCTCTTCTCACCTACTAGCTTCCATTCCATGTTCAACTTCCTAGCAGCCCAATAGGCCCGATGCTCTAACTCCAATGGTAAATGACAAGCCTTGCCATACATAAGTTGATATGGTTTAGTACCTATCGGTGTTTTAAAAGCTATACTGTAAGCCCATAAGGTGTCATCTAACTTTAAAGCCTAATCATTTCTTGAAGTGCTCACTACTTTCTCCAAAATCTTCTTCAACTATCTATTCACCACCTCCACTTGGCAACTAGTTTAGGGGTGGTAAGGGGTAGCCACTTTATGATGAACATTGTATCTTCTCAGAAGAGTCTCAAATGGTTTGTTGCATAAATGGCTCCCTCCATCATTTATAATCGCTCTAAGTACCCCAAATCTAGTAAAAATCTTCTTGATGAACTTTTGAACCACCTTGCCACCATTAGTTGGACTAGCTACTGCCTCAACCCTTGAAATATAATCAACCTTAACCAATAAGTAAGTGTTACTTGAGGAGGATGGGAATCATCCCATAAAGTGCAAGCCTAAAACATCGAATATCTCCACCTCCATTATGATTGAAAGTGGGATCTCATCCCTCTTTGATATGTTACCTACTCTTTGACATCTATCACACTTCAGCATAAAATCTCCAGCATTCTTGAACAAGGTTGGCCAATTGAATCCACACTCCAAGATCCAAGCAGTGGTCTTGTTAGCTCTATAATACCCTATATAAAATGAGCTATGACATTGCATCAAAATTTTAGGCATTTCATCTTTAGGGACATACCTACGAATCACACTAATAGCATATATCTTATAAAGTATAGGTTCATCCCAAATATAATGTGAACATTGAAATAAGAAACGCTTCCTTTATTGATATGAAAGATCATAAGGAAGAATACCACCTGAGATGTAGTTTGCAATATCTGCAAACCAAGGACGAACAGAATTGTCTATCAACATTAAAATCTCATCAGAAAAGCTCTCCTCGATTTTTGCTTCTTCTTCATGATGTGCCCCTTCAAGTCATGATAGGTGGTTTGCTACAACATTTTCTGCTCCCTTCATATCTTTAATCTCAATGTTGAATTTTTGGAGCAGAAGCACCCACCAGATGAGCCTAGCCTTGGCGTCCTTCTTCGAAAAAAGATAACGTAACGTCGCATAGTTTGTAGAAACAACAACTTGTGAGCCCAAAAGATAAGAAAAAAAAATTTCACATGCAAATACTACTGCAAACAATTCCTTCTCAGTAGTGGTGTAGTTCAATTGTGCTCCCGTCAAATTCTTGCTTGTGCAGTAGATGGCATGCAACCTCTTCTCCTTCCGCTAGCCAAGTACATAACCAATAGCATGGTCACTTGCATTAAACATAATCTGGAAGGGAAGATACCAATATGGCGATGTCAAAATGGGTGCTATTGTAAGTTCCTTCTTCAAACTGTTAAAAGAATCCAAACAATCATCATCAAACACAAAAGGCACATTTTTAACTAATAAATGAGTCAAGGGTCTAGCAATAAGAGAAAATTCCTTGATGAACCATCTGTAGAACCATGCATGACTAAGGAATGCTCGGATACCCTTGATGTTGGTGGGAGGTGACATCTTTTCAATCACTTCTGCCATAGCGCGATCCACTTCAATCCCTTTGTTTGAGATCTTATGACCTAATATAATTTCCTCTTGTACCATAAAATGACACTTCTTCCAGTTTAAGACTATATGAGATTCCTCACATATTTGAAGCACTCTATCTAAATTAAACAAAAATGATCAAAAGAATCTCTAAAGACTGAGAAGTCATCCATAAATACCTCTATAAATTTCTCATTCATGTCCGCAAATATAGCCATCATGCATCTTTGTAATGGGACAGGTGCATTGCATAAACCCCATTAGGACAAGTGAAATTGGCCTTCCGAGTATATAAACACTTGATTGTACCCTGAATATCCATCAAGAAAATAATAGAAAGAATAGCCAGCCACCCTCTCAATCATTTGGTCCATAAAAGGTAAAAAGAAATGATCTTTCTTGGTAACCAAACTTAGCTTCCTATAATCAATACACACTCGTCATCCTGTGATGGTCCTAGTAGAAATCTTTTCACCATGTTCATTCTCTATCAATATCATGCTACCCTTCTTAGGCACACACTGCACTAGACTAACCCACTCACTATCTGAAATGGGGTAAATAATCCCCATATCCAAAAGCTTCACTTCTTCCTTCTTCACAACCTCTTGCATGTTTGGATTTAACCTTCTCCATCTTTCCCTCACAGTTTTACATCCTTCTTCTAGGTTAATCTTATACATCACCACATTGGGACTAATGTAACACCCCATTCTCGCAAAACCCGAACCCGATATCGACAGTGATACCCGGATCCGTGCCCCGCGAGGGT
>JANZXR010077384.1:0-11205 GCA_027575705.1 Erythroxylum echinodendron | reverse complement strand
TTCGGATTTGTCTAACTCCATATATTTCTTAAGCTCTTGAACCAAAACCTCTCAAAACTTCCAAGAGATAAACAAGAATTACCGTGAATCCTCACCAATTAATGGGATTCTTGGTTCTAAAGAAAGCTCCTTCCTCCTTCTTTTTTCCCTTCTTGAAGGCACTCAGATTCTCCCTTTAAGCCTTACAAAAATTTAGATCTAGCTCAAACTCTATTCTTTTCACTCCTTCACCGAAACCTCTCTTCTTCTGTTCTTTCTCTCTCTTTTTTTTTCGCATACATGCCTACCATACTTCTGCCCATGTATGCCCACCATACTTCCAAAATGACAAGTCCACAATTCCCGCTCTACCCTTATGCATTCTTAATTTTTAAACTTACTCTTCCAATTTCCATGTAATACATGAAATAATCCTCCTAAACTTAACTTAATTAAATAACTCCAATAGAAGAATATAATTTATCCAACAAAATCCCCAAAATCATTTAATTCATGCTTACTAAAAGATTCAGGGCCTAACATTCCTAAATGGAGGGCCTCTCGAAGGCCTGGCATACTGAGAAGGAGGTGTCATCTACCTCCCAAAGCCTACCATAGGAGGACTTCCTAGAACTCACTTAAAGCTCCATAGGCTAAGGAAACATCTACCACGGTGATTACAAAAGATTAAGATTGATTATAGGAGACTAAATAACCTAAAGGAGCATGAAAAAAAAAATACAAATAGAAAGTTAAGAGAAGAGTAATCCTTTATACTCACTTGTTTACTTCAAGATCTTCAAATCCTCACTTAACCCTAGCTTTCCTTGAACCTCACGATCATCATCTTTCAATGAGAAAATACATTAGGTTTTCATTAACAAGG
The DNA here is from genome assembly GCA_027575705.1 of Erythroxylum echinodendron. Classification (NCBI taxonomy): domain Eukaryota; kingdom Viridiplantae; phylum Streptophyta; class Magnoliopsida; order Malpighiales; family Erythroxylaceae; genus Erythroxylum; species Erythroxylum echinodendron. The sequence goes on along the minus strand of JANZXR010077384.1, from coordinate 10,340 downwards.
TGAGAGCAACAACATCTTGGAGTGGCTAGTGAAAGATGATAACAAAGCTTAATATGGTAAGGGCGACGATTAAAGTGTCGTGAGAAGGAGAGAAGAAAGGAGAAGGAACGAGCATGTAATAAAAGATAAGAATGAAAGATAAAGATGATTGTCTTTCATATGGGTATCATATGAGAGGTGTGTGGTGAATGTCAATGACACTTGCCACATGTCCTCTTCTTATGATACCAATTGTCATATAGCAATTAGTCCATTTGTCTCTACATCTTTAAGCCACTTTTCATTAAATTTCTAAGCCATTGTCACCTAATTTCTCATGCCACTTGTCAATAAATCCTAATGCCACTTGTCAGTAAATCGTAATGCCACGTGCCATTTATTTCTACTACCATATGTCAATTATTTCTATTGCCTTTTGTCAATTGTCTTGTCACTTAATATTTTTCCTAGTCCAAAAATACATATTAATTTTATAAATTTCCCAAATTTTCACAAAAATTTTACATCAATAATATAGTTCATCAAACTAATCCCCAACATAATTTATTCAATATTCATATCATAATTACTTTAATAAAATCATTTATACCTGAAAAATTTCAATGAATGCATGTGCAATTATTTTAATGAGTATTAGCATTATTCACATATATGAGTATGCCATATAATGCATGAAATGTACTTCTAAATTCTCAATAAACTCTCGTGAATAGAATGATAGCGTGGGATAACGGGATGTTACAATTCTCTCCTCTTTAAGAAATTTCGTCTTCAAAATTCTTACCTGATAGATGAAACTGGTGGGGATATTGCTTTCTCATATGCTCCTCTATTTCCTAAGTTGGTTCCTCACTCGAGTGATTTTTCCATAGGACTTTCACTAATGGAATTATTTGATTCCTCAGCTGTTTTTCTGATATCCCATTATCTTAACAAACTCCTCAATATAACTCAGATTACTAGCAATTTCAATCTCTTGAGATGATAATACATACATTGGATCCGAACTATATCCCCTGAGCATACTTACATGGAGTACATTATATATTTTAGACATCACAGTTGGTAATGCTAATCTATACACAAGCGGTCCTATCCTCTCATGAATTTCATAAGGAACAATATACCAAGGGCTCAATTTACCCTTCTGGCCAAATCTCAACACTCCTCGTCAAGGCGAGACTCTTCGAAATATTTTGTCACCTACACTATTTTCCATATCCTTTCTGTGCTGATCTACATAACTTTTATGTCTATCTTGTGCTGCTTTTATTCGGATTCAGATCAGTTTGAACTTATCCACAGTATTTTGTATCAATTCTGGCCCTTCTATCATTCTCAAACCTTCCTCATCCTAATATAGAGGTGATCGATATTTTCTTTTGTACAATTCCTCATAAGGTGCCATACTGATACTACTATGGTTTTGGTTGTTGTAAGTAAATTTAATCAAGGCTATGTACTGATCCCAAGCTCCTTAAAACTCCAATACATATGCACTAAGCATATCCTCAATAGTACTGATTGTCCTCTCATTCTACCCATCTGTTTGAGGATGAAATGCAGTACTGAAGTTAAATTTCATACCTATAGTCAACTATAGGCTCTTTCAAAACCTTGAAGTAAATTTAGGATCCCTGTCTAATACTATAGACACTGGAACCCCATTTAGTCTCACTTCCTTATCGCATAGCTTTGTGCCAACTAGTCTAGTGAGCTATTCTCTCTCACTGTTAAGAAATGAACCGATTTAGTCAATTAGTCCATTACAACCTATATAGCATCATGTTTCCTCAAGGTCTTTGGCAATCCCATCACAACATCTATGGTAATTCATTCTCAGTTCCACTCTGGAATTAGTAATAAATGAAGCTTCCTAACTGGACCCTGATGTTCAGCCTTAATTTGCTGACATATCAAGCACTTAGTTACATAGCCAGCTACTTGCTTCTTCATCCTAACCACCAGAAGTGCTACTTCAGCGTATTACACATCTTGATGGTACTAGGCTGTATAGCATAAGCTACTACATATGCTTCCTCCAAAATTTCTCTTCTCAAATTATCAATGTCAGGCACACACAACCTCTGCTTCAACTATAATGTCTCATCTCTCAGCTCCAACTTAGAATCTTGATTTATTTTCAACTTTTCCATAAGTTTCACCATTTAAAGATCTTTACTTTGAAATTTTCTAGTTATATCATGCAACATCAGCGTCAGTCTTAATGTGGCTATCAATGCCTCATTTTGCTCTAGATTCAACTCCACGCTTAGATCTCTCAATTAAATTAAGCTTGGTAACTTCGATAATTGAATCTGGGTTATACTGTTATTCAACTTTCTACTCAAAACATGTATCCCCACATCAGTTTTCCCGAGATGATACTCAATCGTATAGTTATAATCCTTTAACAACTCGATCCATCTCCTCTGTCTCATGTTCAACTCTTTCTGAATTAACAAATACCTCAAGCTCTTATAACCAGTATATATCTGAAAAGTCTCATCATACAAGTAATGTCTCTATATCTTTAAAGCAAAGACAACTGTTGCAAGCTCTAAATCATGTATTGGATAGTTTATCTCGTGAGACCTTAATTGTCTCAATGCATAGGCTATCACCTTACCATACTGCATCAACACATATCTCAATCATTGATGTGAAGCATCATTGTATACTACATAACCACTAGTTCTTGATGGAATAGTCAGTACCGGCATTGTAGTGAATTGTTGCTACAATTCCTTAAAGCTTTTGTGGCATTCATCATTCCATGCAAAGACCACATTCTTCCTCAGAAATTTAGTTAGAGGAGCTGAGATTAAAAAACTCCTCAACAAACCTCTAGTAATATCCGACTAATCTTAAGAAACTCTGAATTTCAGACACATTCTTCAGAGCCTCTCTTTTCGTTACTGCCTCTCTCTTCATTAGATCCACTTGAATACCTTGCCCATTTACTGTATATCCCAAAAACACTACTTGACTCAGCCAAAACTCACATTTGCTGAATTTGGCATACAACTGTTTCTCACTTATCATCTATAAATTAATCTCAAGTGCTCAACATGCTCTTCTATACTCTTTGAATACACCAAAATGTCATTTATAAACATAATTACAAAACAATTTAGGTAGGGATGAAACACCTTATTCATCAATGCCATAAATACAGCTGGGGTATTAGTTAACCGAATGGCATTACTAAGAACTCAAAATGCCTATACCTGCTTCTGAATACACTTTTTGGTACATTAGATTATGCTATCTTCAACTGATAATATCCTGATCTCAAGTCCAACTTAGTGAACACTTGAGCTCTTTGCAACTGATCAAACAAATTGTCGATTCTAGGCAATGGGTACTTGTTCTTTACTGTTACTTGATTCAGTTGCCTATAATCGATGCGCAGTTTTAGAGTTCCATCTTTCTTCTTCACAAATAAGATTGGAGCTACACTGGGTCTAAGAAACCCTTTTCTAGCAACTTCTATAATTGAGCCTTCAACTTCTTTAGTTTTATAGGTACCATCTTATATGGATGAATAGATATAGGAGTAGCACCTAGAACCAGAATAGCCAAGAACTCTGTTTCCTAATCTGGAGGTAAGCCAGATAACTCAACGAGAAACACATCTAGGAATTCCCTTACTAAAGGAATATCTTACACATTCTACTTAGTTTGAGTATCAATGACGTGGGCTAAATAAGCCTCACATCCTCGTTGCATCAACCTCAAGGCACCTATAAAGGAGATCAGCCTAGTTGGCACTGTTTGACTAATACCTCTGAACACTGCTCTCGGCTAATTAGGAGATTCTAATATTACTTCCTTTGTATAGCAGCTTATGATGGCCCTATGAGTAGTGAGCCAATCTATACCTAGGATAACATCCTTTTCCTTAACTGTAGCACAATCAAGCCTGCCTCTAATTCTTCCTAATCAATTGGAATCTAACACCCCTCGCAGACTTCTCCTAATATAGTAGTACTACGTATTAGTGTACTCACCTCTAATCTATATTGATATAGCTCTCTATATAATGTAACCTAGATGCCATACGTGGTGCAATAAAGGAATGCGTAGATGCAGGATCTAGCAATGCAAAAGCTTTAGAAGTAAATATAAATAGCACACTTGTAATGACATCTGGAGAATCCTGAGCCTCTTGCTTGATCATAACGTATACTCAGGCTTGAGACTGCGGTTGGGTGCTTCACACCTCAGTCTTACCAATAGCACTCCCATAACTAATTCTGCCTTTGACATGGCCTCTCTGCCCAGACCTACTAGCTCGGATATATTAAACAGTAGTTTCGGTTGTCGCACCCCCTCTCGTACCAGATTGTGCGCTATACACAATTGAACAATTCCTGATCTGATGGTCAAACAAGTTGTATTGAATACAAGCTCTTGTCAACTTGCAGTATTCCCCACTGTACCTTTTTCCACAATGCTCATAATTTGGTAACTATCCTAATAATGCACCTCTTCCACTACTAGACTGTCTGAAGCTACCACTCTATCTGAACCCCAATGGTCTTGATCTAGTAGATGGAATAAAAGTTCAGTTCTGATGGTTGTTGAATCTTTTGCTATAACCACTTTGAGATTCACCAGGCCTCTTCAATCTGGACTCTAATTTGTACTCAAACTGAATGTTATTTAAAAATTACTCCATTCATTTTGAGACAGCTCGTAGTTTTAAAAAACTACTAAGGTTAGAAATGGCTAACCTCATCTGAATCTCTATATTTAACCCATCTTCGAATCTTCTGCACTTGTCTTCGTTAGTAGGAATCAAGGCAGTAGCATATCCTATCAGCTCGTTGAACTTAATGTCATACTCTACCACAGATAAACTACCCTACTTCAAGTCCATAAATTCCTTCATCTTTCTATCTAGGTAGATTTTGGGCATGTAGTTCTCCTTGAAGGCTCTTAAAAAGTCTTCCCATCTAAAATTACAAGGATTGATGGTACTACTTGGAGTAGTTTTCCACCATTGGTATGCTAGGCCTTGCAGTAAGGAGACTGTATAATTGAACCTCTCATCCAGCTCGTAGTCCATCTGATCCAAAACTCTCTCTATCTTCTTTAGCCATCCCTTGGCCTCTGCAGGGTCTGTACTTCCATAGAAGTCCACAAACCCCTACTTTCATAGTTTGTCGTACCTCCTTTCCCTTTTCTTGGGAATTTGGGTAGGCATTCCCTCATGTCGAGACACAGATGACTCCCTAGTAGCTCCTATTGATCCTAGGTTAGATGATTGTCCCACTTGATCTCCTATAGCAGATGACGTATAATAAATAATAAATTTAGTTACTATCCTAAATTCTAACAATATTTCATGCTTAACATTCCTATATATCACTATGGATGCTAATTATGCTCTGATACCACCTAAATTGTAGAACCCCACTCCTAACTGACGCAGACACATAGGCCCGCTGGACGTTTGTACACGTGCCCGATGAAAATAACGTGCTAACTTTATCACTTTCATATATCGCATGACATCATAAATTAAAATCATAATTAACACAATGTCTAAATTCCAAAATTTCCCCATTTCCTTTCATAAACTATAATTTACAATGTAGCATTATGTTCACCATCCATGTTTATACAATACATACATAAGGGATTAACAAAAAATTAAGGTTAATCCTTTACCCCAGTAGACCTACCTTTAAGCCATGTGTTCTATCCAAAAGTTGTACGAAATATCTTTTAAGCATTCTTAGTATCTAAGCCATTGCTCTCACGAACTTGAAAATGTCAACGTTACAATTTGGTTAGTTTTACGAACTCATTTGAGTAACCATCCTCGATGGTTCACTCTTGTCATGAAACACAACAATTCATGTGATCATATAATTCACATCATCTCAATTATCATCCTTTAATATCTTAAAACACTTTGTTCATAATTGTCACACGTCAAAATCAATACAATTCATCATTTCATTGCAATAAACATTCACACATTTCATATAACAAAAAATCCTCAAAACATCGCGATTGTTCAATTTATTCATATCATATGTTTATGCAATGTTTATGAGACTCAAATTCATTTATTATTGTCCCATATTTGTTGTGGATACCTGGCCCATTCATATTGTCCCTCATCCGTTAGGGATACAAGGCTCATTATACATATAGAGCCATAGGATCGTACCACAGATATCTAAGCTTTAACCTCTTTTCCACTGGCGACTCCAGTCACAATTTCCTTTATATTTCTTGCATTGGAATGAAATGCATTAAACAAATTTAATCATCATATATTCATTCCATTGCATTGACATTCACTTTCTCATTCTCATTAATCATCGGACTTGATCCGCCATTTAACATATAAGTTGAGAACACATTTATTCAATTACATTCACATTTAAGGAACATTTCTAATGTGTTATTCATGCAACAAACACCTCGGATATCTTATGTTTGGAAATCAATACACATAAATCACATATCAATTCAATTTAGAATCAAACAAACAATCAAGGTGAGACTGCCTTAGGTTACTCACAATTGCTCCCTTTAACTTATTGCCTTGAAGTCCCAACAATGTTTGGAAGCGGTCGCTCAACGTGCTCTTCTATATGCAATCACATACATTTTCACATTACTATATTGCACATTCAGATGAATAAGCACATTTATAAATGTATCATATATTATGCATGTTAAATTCTTGGGTATGTTTCTTTGATAAACTTTAGAAATAATTTACAACACCTTCCAAGCATTCTTTATTCCAAAATACACTTTACTCATCTTAGCCCTTTCACTCAACATCAAATAAATTCAATGACCAAATTGATTGCAACTCATTTAATTCAAAATTTCCTACCTATTCTCTTCATTCATGAAATCCTATTCGTCTTCCATAATTCCTCATTCATAATGCATCAAACAATCTTATTATACATTTAACCAACTTTTCCCAGATTTTCTCAGGCAGATTTTGAGTCAGATTTGTATAGCCATTTTGACTAGGAAAATGACGTTTTGAGAAACTAATTTCTTCTAATTAAATGTTTCTCTATGTCTTTAGTTTCAAACGAAATGAAAATCATTCAATTTGTTTCATTATTCCATAAGTGATGCTCATAATACCACAGACTGTGCACGTTCAAAATTTTGGTGCACTCCCATTATTGAAGGATTAGTACACTCCAACTTGTAAAACTCATATCTCTTAATTCCAATATCAAAAAATTAAAAAATTTATACCAATAGAAAGCTAAGAGAATAATAACAATATAACTAAAAAGCAGAAATTTATACATCCATGTTTCAGCATGTACACATCCTTATTTTATGATCATTTAACTCTTAACTATCATCAAAACACGTTTCATTCAACAAATAAAGAAGATTAATGATTTATATTCACATGTTTACTTCAATATCTTCAAATTCTCATTTAACCCTAGCTTTCCTTGAACCATACGATCATCATCTTTCAAGGAGAAAATACGTTAGGTTTTCATCGAAAAGGTGAAACCAACAACATCTTGGAGCAGCTAGTGAAAGATGATATCAAAGCTTAATATGGTGAGGGTGAGGATCAAAGTTTCGTGAGAAAGAGAGAAGAAAGAAGAAGGAAAGAGCATGTAATAAAAGATAAGAATGAAAGATAATCATGATTTCTATTTCCTATGGGTATAATGTGAGAGGTTTGTAGTGAGTGTCAATGACACTTGCCACATATCCTCTTCTTATGGTACTAATTGTCATATAGCAATTAGTCCATTTGTCTCTACATCTTTAAGCCACTTGTCATTAAATTTCTAAGCCATTGTCACCTAATTTCTCAAGCCACTTGTCAATAAATGCTAATGCCACTTGTAACTAAATCGTAATGCCACATGTCATTTATTTCTACTACCTTGTGTCAATTATTTCTACTGCCATTTGTCAATTGTCTTATCACTAGACATTCTTTCTAGTCCAAAAATACACATTAATTTTAGAAATTTCCCAAATTTTCACCAAAAATTTTACATCAATAATATAGTTCATCAAACCAATCCCTCACACAATTTATTCATTATTCACATCATAATTACTTTAGTAAAATCATTTATAACTAATGTAAATGAATATATTTACAATTATTTTAATAAGTTTCAACAGTATTCATATATATGAGTATGCCATATGATGATGAATTGTACTTCTAAATTTTTAATAAACTCTCGTGAATAGAATCATAGGGTGGGATAATGGGATGTAACAAGCTTGCTGTCATTTTTTGTTTGCTTTGTTTTCATTTGTGTGTTTCAATTTCTTTTGTTTAGATTGAGGTCATTTTCCTTTATTGGTGGTTGACTTGTCACATTGAGGACAACGTGAACTTTAAGTGTGGGGAGGTGACTTTGAGTTTCTTAATTGCATTTTTTTCTTTGTGCTAAATAGTATGTATGGTTATAAATATTGCCATGAGATTTTGTCATACTAGTTGAAATTAGATTGAATGCATGAACTCATATTAGGCTACTTGAGTATAAAGTGAACCATATAGAGTGATAAAAAATAGTTGGATACATAAGTTTAGTCACAAATTGACATTTGAACAATAAGGTAGTCTAGAGATGCATAATGAGTTTTCATTTGAACCAATATGAAGATTGAGCCATATGACTCCGTCTATAGTCATTCAATTTCTTTGTTAAGTGATACTTCCTTAAGTGATTACCTTCAGAACTTGCTTTGAATTGTTTGAGTCTATTGGATGCAAAGATGATTTAGGCCCTTTTGTGTTAACCCTTGGCTTAAATGACCTACCCCTTAGATTATCCTTTGCTATCCCCGTTGAGCATTAACCTTTTATTTCTTTAAAACACCCAAAATTTAAAAAAACCCTAAACCTTATTAACCTGCCTATTCACAAGTTTAGTAGAGTATTAAGTAATACATTAGTTGGGATCATTGTGAAAATTTTACTAAGATGAGTTAAGTATATTTCTGCCTATGGATTATAGTGTATAGAGTGCTATTTTGATTCATAATTCTTCCATGTATTTAAAAAAAGAAAGAAAGAAAAAGAAAGAAAAATGAAAAAATTGAAAAAATTGAAAAAAAGAAAAGAAAAAGGAAGAACAAGTGAGTAGCATCAATAATTGCATAATATAGTTATAATTGTATATCTCGAAGTTATGTTTTGTTATCCTTTTATATCCACATTTTACTTTAATAATGCTTGTGCTTAACCATTTTTCCCTCTTTACCCACCTTAACCCTCACCACATTACAACCCTAAACAAGTCCTTTTGATCTATTTATGCATGTAATCATTGTAGAGGAGAATTGGTGCATTAGCAAGCCTATGGTAGTGTAGTTTCTTATAGGAAGTTTGAGCAAAACACTAACTATCAAACACTTGAGAGAGATGAGTGAAAACTATAAGAAAACTTCATTTTGCATCTTTACTTATCTTTGAGTGTTCGAGTTAATTATTGAGTTTACTTATGTACACCAATGAAAAAGTAGTCATGATATATGTATTAACTAAATATTTGAGTTAGCTTAAAATTAAGGGATTGTATGCTTTGATTTTTGTAAAAATGAAATGATAGAATTGATTGGTTGTATTTATTTTTCTTTATGACAAGCAAAGATTTAAGTATGGGGATGTTGATAGGTGTGCATTAGTCTATGTTTTTTATGTAATTGGCATGTGATTTTTTGCATAATTGTTGATTATTGTTGTAGTTTAAGATTCATTTTGTATGTTTTCATTTAGTTTGATTTCTATCGTTGTTCTTTTATGTTTGATGTTAATTTAGGGTAAGAATTGACTATTTTTGTCTAGTAAGGAAGATAGAGTAACTTGGAGATTGAGCTAGAAATCAAAGAGGAAAAGAAAAGAGCAAGTGTTTTGTGACCAATTCCCACGATCATGGGAATTATAATCTGAGATAATATGCGAGACTTCATTAAACTTAGGATTTTTGGACTATTTAAGGATAATTAAGTCTCAATCTTCAAAGAGACGAAACCCTTCTATAGAAACACCATCTTTGGAGTGAAGAATACATGTTTGGAGCCTTGAGGAAGGATTAAATCCAAGGGTCATTATCAAGATTGGAGAAAATAGCACATCAATACCAAAATTTCCAGATTTTGGCAAAGAAGAGAAGGAGTTCTTTTATTCAAATTTCTGTCAATCCCACTTCTTCTATTTTTTGTGAAATGGTTTATTTGAATGTTGATGATGTTATGGAGACCATATTTATCGGGCCCTGAAATTTTTTTCCATTAGCTTAAGCATAATAGCTTATGGAATAAATGCATTGAGAGGAATTTGAGGGTATTTT
>JANZXR010077354.1:0-11208 GCA_027575705.1 Erythroxylum echinodendron | reverse complement strand
ATACTTGAAAAAGCTATCGATTAGAGATGATGAATTTTGAATAGGAATTGTGGTGACATATAAGTAAGATATGTTATAATATAAAAGTATGAAGATGAATTAATAATGGTTACGGTGTTTTTCATTGGATTACGCCTACGTTATGGTAATAAGCTCACGTTTTATGATCATTTGAGTTGGACTTCGAAAATGGGGTCCAACAATTCTAACCACCTTCTTGCCTCAAATTTAACTTTTTTTGGCTGATGAAATATTTAAGACCCTTGTGGTCTATAAATACCTTGATTGTGACTCCATATAAGTAATGTCTCCATAGTTTCAATGCAAAGACTATAGCAACCAATTCCAAGTCATGCGTAGGATAATTCATCTCATAGGTTTTAATTGCATGGAAGCATAAGCAATCACTTCATCCTATTGCATTAACACGCACCCCAATCCTTTCCTCGAGGCTTCGCTATATACTCTATATCCTTCACTACCAGAAGGCAAGGTCAGAATTGGTGCAGTTATAAGCCTATTCTTCAATTCCTCGAAGCTCCTCTGACATTTTTCAGTCTATACAAACTTCTGACTCTTCCTTGTCAATTTGGTCCGCGGAGTTGTTATAATAGAAAAGCCTTCTATAAATCATCTGTAGTAACCAATTAATCCTAAGAAACTCCTCACTGCTGCCACATTTTTGGGTGCTTCCCATTTAACCACTGCTTCTACTTTCCTTAGATCCACATGTACTCCTTTTTTTGAAATTACATATCCAAGAAACGCCACTTTCCTAAGCCAAAATTCACATTTATCAAATTTGACATATAACTTTTTTTCTCTCAATGTCTCTAAGGGAATCTTTAAATGCTCTTCATGCTCCTTATCGCTATTAGAATAAACCCATATATCATTAATAAAGACTATGATAAATTGGTCTAAGAAAGGCTTAAAGACTCTATTCATTAGGTCCATGAAGGCTGTAGGGACATTAGCTAATCCAAAGGGTATAACTAAGAACTCAAAATGCCCATATCATATTCTGATAGTAGTCTTTGACACATCAGACTCCTTTATTCTCAATTGATAATAACCTAATCTCAAGTCTATCTTGGAAAAGACTTTTGCTCCTTGTATTTGATCAAACAAATCACTTATGTGTGGGAGAGGATATCTATTTTTGATGGTGACATGATTAAGCTTCCTATAGTCCACGCACATCCTCAAGGACCCATCTTTCTTTTTCATTAAAAGAACTGGAGCTCCACAAGGCGTAGAGCTAGGCCTAATAAAACCTTTCTTCAAAAGCTCTTCTAACTGCCCTTTAAGCTCCTTCAATTCTGTCAGAGCCATTCTATAAGGTGGGATTGATATTGGTGTAGTACCTGGAAGAAGTTCTATGGTGAACTCAATCTCTAGTCCTAGTAGTTCCTCCGGAAAGACATTTGAAAATTTCATGACCCCAGGAATATCTTCAAATTTTCCTCTACCTACCTTCGTGTCTACTACATATGCCAAGAATGCTTCATATCCTTTCTTTATCATTTTCTCTGCTGTTAGTGCTGAAATAATTATAGGTGGGCTTGCCTTCCTATCTCCCGCAAACACCACCTTTTCCCCTCTGTCCAATTCAAACTCCATTGTCTTTTGTGTGCTGTTCAAATTGGCATTATATTTTTCTAAGGTATCCATGCCCAAAATCACATCTAATCCCTTCATCTTCAATGGCATTAAATCCACCACTAATGTTGCTCCACTAATGTACATTTCACAATCTCTATAAACTTGACTAATATTGATAACCTAACTGATTGGAGTACTAACCATCAAAGGGCTATCTAATGGACTCAACTTCTTATCATGCATAATCATGCTTGACGAAATAAATGGGTGGGTAGACCCTGAATCAATTAGAACAATAATATCATCATTAAACAATTTAACCATACCAGTCATAACCTCCAGAGCTGCTTCTGTTTCCTCCCTCGTCATTGCAAATATTCTAGCTGGTGCTTGCCCTTCCGGTCTCATCCCTCTTTGAAGCTTGCATTTGAGTTCCCTCCTGTCTGGCATATTGCAAACACTCTCTAGCTATGTGCCCTTTTCTCTACAATTAAAGCAAGCTCCAGTTAGTAGATAACACTCCCCTTTCTGGAATTTACCACAATGATCACATTTTGGAAAGGATGACTTATTCCCCTATCCTATTTTGCTGCCTCCTATATTCGATGCTTGAAGAGTAATAGATTTCGTCGGTTTGGGCCTACTTGAACCACTACTCCTAACCTCAGACGATGCTGGGAAAGTCTTGGCACTCCTTCCTAACATAGGCGCACTACTTCCCCTGCTAAGCTATTCTCTTCCTTTCCTCTTTTTGTTCACTATACTCTTTATGTTTTCCACATTTTCAACCCTTAAAGCGGCCTCTACAAACTATTGGAAGTTGCAAAAATTTTGGGCCACCACTTTCTCTCTTATGGATAAAGGCAATCTCGCTTCAAATCTTTGACACTTAGCTGCTTCGCTCATCATCAATTTAACTATATATCTGGATAATTGTGTAAATCTGCGCTTATATTCACTCACCGTCATCTCCCTCTAGGTGAGACTTAAAAACTCCCTCTGTTTCTACTGAATATGCACCTCAGATAGATATTTCTTCTTATAAGCAGCTTGGAAATCATTCCATGTTAACACTGGCGGCTTTAATCGACTCCGTGATATACTTTCCCACTAATGCAGGGCATCTCCCTGAAGCAAGCTTACAACATACACAATCTTTTCCTCATCCTCACAATCCATTTGTTCCAATATTCTTTCCGTCTTCCTCAACCATGTTTCAGTTTCTTTCGGATCGGTTGTTCCATAAAAGTCCACTGCGCCATACTTCCTCAATTTTCAAATTGTCTCCCTGTCTTAGATGGGGTTATAGTAGAAGTGGATGGCATATGGCTTATAGCCTGTACAAAAGCCTGAGCAAAAGCTTGGAACATTCTGGGATTAAAAGGATTAGGTATTTGCTCTGAAGGAAGAGTTGACTCGTGCATTTGCGAGTGAACGGGCTCACTATCTTGCCCTATAGTCGCCTCAACAATTGCTGAGACTCTGGACTCAACAGTACCTTCCTCTCTTGTTAGAGAATCAGGTGTAGCAAATCCTTATAAAACTCCTCGTGTTCTTCTATGAGGTGGCATTTTACTCTTTCATTAAAACTTTATCATTTAGCTTACTTTTCATTTTAATCTTATTTCCTACATGTATGCATGACATGCATGTCACTTAATTCATTCAGTAAACTCGACAGTGCAAACAAGTAATTTAGCAATACAAACATTTTATCACACATCATATATTTCATAGTATAACATATTCTAACCCTATGAATCTTTAAAAACCTTAGGCTCCGATACCAAAGATGTTGGTCCCGAGTCTCGATTCTTACTTCACGACTACAAGGTGCCAAAATTAGGGGACTTTTTAAAAATAAATAAATATATATAACTAATATCAAGATAAAAAGAATTAAATTCTTGGTGGGAGTAAAAACATATAAACAAACAAACAAATATAAAAATGCAAGGTTTGCCTAAAAAATGTACGGGTGTGCATTTGAGAATGCACGACCGTACATTGCATTAGAAAATTCACGGCTAAGGAAATGAAGAGTCACGATAGTGCATGTGCACGATTGTGACATTTTATGAACAGTAGTGGTTCGTCACGATTGTGTATGTGCACGATCGCGACCTTCCCAAAATAAAGGGGTTGTGGCGATCGTGCATGTGCACCATCGTGTAACCCTGCTGCACACACCACTGCAAATCATCATAACTTTCAATCTCGAAGTCCAAAAATTATAAACTTTATGTCGTTAGAAAGCTAAGAGAAAGAACAACACTTTCATGAAGAAATTTTGTCTAATTATGCCCAGTTCATTGTAGTTTATTCATTAAAGTGCTAGAACACATTTTCATCCCCTTTTTCTCTCTACTGTCAATATACATCTTACACAATATCATAAGACCTGAATCCAACAATCATAGACTATACATGCATAACTCCCAAATTAACCATTTGCTTAAGAATATTTATCCAAAAGCCATTAAACAATTAACAATTTATTCCCAATATAATTGACACTTAACAGAGAAGAAATTTCTGCACATATATAAAAGAGAAGTTCTTCAACCCTTCTTTCATTCATTTCTCAACAAAACAGAGTTTCATCTTTCAGATGTTACAAGTTTTATATATAACTTCAATTATATATAAAGAGTCAACAAAATCACATAATCCAAAAATACAACATGAATGCAGGATTTCAAAGCTACCTAAAGTATTTGAACTAACTTAGTTACAAAAGATAATAATAATAATTCTTGGAGTCTGCCGAAGTTGCAAGGTTTAATGATCTACTTGTTCTTCACTTAAAGGGTGGAAAATAGTGGGGTAAGCTACGAAGCTTAGTGGCTAATACAATTATAGCCAGTAGCGACGAACCACACACACAACTAAACATATATAAAAATTTATATCACATTTAAATATAATAGTTAGATTATCCACAGTTCAAGCTCACAGATAAACATATTATCACACAAATCAAATCATGCAAAATTTTCAATTGTCAAACATAGCATGCAATCATATATAGTGTTTAACAATTTATAGCAAAAATGCACACATAAAATAGCTTGAGAGAATCCTATGGAACGAAATGGAGAAATCGAAGTTTACACCATGAATGAAATGAGTCTATTTTCAAAGCTCATATGCCACAAACGGGTAGCAGGAAGAAGGCTACATGTGACGAACGAAATGGTATCTCTCGTACCCATACAAGCAAAATTTTGATGCTTACATATTTCATATCATATTCATATTTTCATGCAATTTGTGTTTTTCTTCTTCTTATTAATTCCAAATGTAGTAAAACCTTTCAAAGCAAACATGATGTCAATCACAGATTATTTTTCCCACATTCATAATGATAAAAAGGCAAGCATTTAGGTACACATACAAGCAAATAATTCAGCTCATCAACATAACAATTATAAACATATTACCCACCTATTTACTTGTAACTTCAAACTTAAGTTCGTCTCTCCTCTTGCTTTTTCCTTCAATTTTCTTGGTTTCCTTCAGACAAACAAACTTCCATTCAAACTAATATACAAATAGAAAATCCCTGAAGTTCTAATATCTAAGAATGAGCTTAGACTTAATCTACCCTTGATTTAACTAAACTAAACTAACTAATAGTTAGTAGAAAATCCATGAAAATCAAATTAGACTTCTTCTCTCCTTTCTCCATTCATTTCAGCACATATACTTATTCTCACTAGTTTCTTCTTCCACCAAAGCAAGAAGAAAAGATATGGAATACCTAAAAATTTTCAGCTGTTTTCTTTATTTTTCTTTCTCCTTTTTCTTTTTTCCTTCTTCTCCTTTCTATGCTTTAGTTTCTCCTTCTCTTCTTTTAGGTCCTTCTACGAATTCTCTCTTTCTTTCTTTCTTACACGACTTTCTTCACCTTCTTTTCTTATAAATTTTAAGACAACTCCTAACTTTCTAATTTTACCCTTCCATATCTAATCTAATTTTTACTAACTCCTTACTTAATGTTTGCATTTCCATTTAATACATGCAAACACATATAAACAAAACTATAATCATAACTAATTCAAAATTTTCTAATGCAAGAATTCAAATTTTCAGTTCATGCTTACTAATTTATTAAAAATAATTTCTAAGAAAAATTTGGGGTCCGACACACTAACTAAGGGAAAACCAAGGTTAACAGATCTTATTGTTAATCTATAATTAATAGTTTATAAGAGAGGTGTGAAAACAACAAGATAATGAACTATGATGATTTGTGTGAAGGCTAAGATTGAACTAAGAGCTGGATTCCAAAGTCATTCATCAATTTTCTCTCTTTTGTGCTTTTAAATTTGATTTGCTTTCCTTAGTTCAAATTTACTTTATTTTGTTATTTTCATCCAACCAACCCCCTCCCCTCTCCCCCAAAATATCCTAAACATCAATTCTTTTCATTATAAAAGCTACATGTACATTCTTTATAGATATGATCCTTGCTCACCACTACTATAAATTTAGTTGTATAGAGTTAGAATTTATTTTCTAGTGCATTCGACAGCAGAAAAGAAAGGCTTGCTTAAGATTGAATCATTCTCAAGAGTCCTATGATACGCCTATGGTTAAATTCGCACATAGTAAAAAATAGAAAAGTCACAATAAAATAATATATTTAAATACAATTATATTAGTTAAGATTAATATTGTGCTTGAATATAGGAAATTATTCTATAATTAGTTGCTCCTAAACCATTATAAATATTTGTCAATATGTATAAAGCATGAATATAAAAATACCTTCTTTTGTAACATGGTATTAGACTAATAACGGCTTTTTAAGTCTGTTTAGCTTGTAACTTTCATTTTGCCACTGAGTTGTGGAAAATACCTCATTAATCCTTCAATTCTCTCCGATGAACAAAAGTTTGAATTTTTTTGGGTCACTCTCTTTGGGTGCCCATTTCTTAGTGTGAAATCTACTGGTATCTTAGTGTGCCTTAGTATAGATTCTAGTTCAATGATGTATATTGGTGCGGTAGCTGCTACCTTTATAATTTTGGTGTTTGTGGCTTTAAAGTATGAACCTATTTTTTCTTTTATTTGGAAAAGGCAGATTCTTTGCTAAGAAATTTCACACAACTTTGTTAGTTAAGTTCTACTTATCATGTGACCTTGCCTGTTTCACTATAATTTTCAGAATTGTCTATAGAACATTTTTTTTGTATACTTACGTGATATATTTGATTCATTTTGGATGGTGAACAAAATCACATAATATCTAAAATCACATATTTAACAAAATCAATTAGTAGTAATTGATGTTATTCCTGTGATATTTAAAATCACTCAATATAAATTAATTGGTCCCAATTATTTGTATTTGTGTAAAATAGTTCAAATTTATATATTTGTAAGTATTTCTAAACATCATTATCTTACTAACAATCCTTCATTAAATCACAAAAAAAATGGTATGAGATGGTGTCCAACTATTTTTACATATCCAAAAGTTTATTGATAATGAGGTCATTGCTCTAATTAATCATTCTAAGTATGTTAAAGAATTAATGGATTATCAAAAACTTTTATATTTATAAAAACAAAAATTTTCACTTATTTATGAAATGTATAAGGGATTTTATCGAACTAAATAACAAGATCAATCTCTTTAGGCATATTTTATGAATTTTAAAAATACTTATGAAGAATTAAAAAAAATTTATTGATTAGTCCCAATGTTAAAGTTCAACAAGCTCAACGAGAATAGATGGTGGTGGTGAGTTTTTTAGTTGATGGTTTTAACTCTATTTGAAGTTGGTAAGTCACAAATTCTTTCTAGTGTTGAAATTTCTTCTTTACATGAGTTTTTATATGAATACTCTGCATAAATGTTAGTGCATCTATTACTCCTAACATTTAAACCTTTAATGCCCATATAAGTCAAAATAATAAATTTGACACTAAAAAGTCAACTCATAAGACACTTAGCAAAGGTCGAGGGACAAGAAATTAAGACCATAAGAATCAAGATGCTGGAGCAATTATCTGTCAATATTGTTATTAGTTGGACCATACTAAGTGTATGCATCGGAAGCTGATAAATAAAGCTAAGAAATCTCATTTTGCTTATATTGTAGCTACTAACACTCCTAGCTCATCAGCAGAGAAGACAATTACAATTTGTGTAAATAAGTTTGTAAGGTTACATAGTAGTAAAAAATATTAAAAAGATCATCTCATCCTATCACTGCTATTATTGATTCAGGTAACACACCTTTGTGTCTTCTTTTATCTTCATCATAATAGGTCATTGCTGCTAATGCTTCAAATCATATGATAGGTAATTCTAGTCCTTTTTCTACTTTCCTAAAACACTTGAGTCTTTCCTATGTTAACTTAGCTGATATATCTATTTCCTTTATTATTGTTTCTATCACTGTTAACCCCACTCCATTATATCATTAACATATGTCTTGAACCTATCATTATTATCCTTCATTTTATTATCTATGAGTGAACTCACTTATGACCTAAATTTTTATATCTTATTCTTGTCCAATCATTGTCTTTTTTAGGATCTTATGACTAAGAAGATTGTTGGTACGGGACTTCAATAATGAGGTCTACATATTCTTGATACACTAGTGCTAAGACCCATTGCGTGTTAGGAGTCTTAACTCCTTTTAAAGCTCATTGTTGGCTAGGACATCCGACTTTTCCTCTATTAATTTTGCCAAACATCGTTTGCCTTCACTCTTTTGAATTATAAAAAGAGCTAGTTTTCTATTTGAATTAGTACATCTTGAAGTTAAGATTTCCTGTTATATCTAAAATTGAGTTTCAATATTTTGTTAATTTTTATTAATGATTTCTCCAGTAAGACTTGGATTCGTTTAATAAAAATTAGTTTTGAGTTATTTTTCCATTTTATTGCCTTTTTTTGCTGAGATCAAAACTCAATTTATATCTTTGACAAGTGATAATGACAAAGAATATTTTCCACACCATTCTAACCCTACACGATCTAAAATGATATTCTTCAATTCTCATATGTTGACACACAATATCAAAATGGTGTCACTAAAAGAAAAAATTGACATCTCCTTGAAATTATCATAGCGCTTTTATTCCAAAAATATGTTCCTAAACTATTTTAGCCCAATTCTATCTCCACGCCTTATTTTTTAATCAATCATATGCCTTCATCTATTTTGGTGAGATTCCTTATAATGTTCTTTTTCTCTCTAAAGCCTTGGTAGTATTTATTTTGTGTGCAATAGTCATCCTCAAGTTACTAAATTAGATCTTATATCTTTAAAATGTGTCTTTCTTTGCAACTCTTACCTATAAAAAGGATATCGGTGCTATTTTCCTACTTTAAACAATATTTTATAGCAATTAATGTTTCCTTTATGAAGCATATTCCTTTCTTTCTTATTCTTTGATTTCTAAGAAGGAGGAAGATGACCTGTTAGCTTACAAAATCACCTATCATACTCTAGATTCTATCTCTAAACATGATAATACTACAAAATCACAACCATTGCCTATTTGTTTGGTTTATTATAGAAGGTGAGATCATCTTAATATACGTTCATTACCTGTCTCTTCTTCGTTATTAGATCTGACAACATATGATCCATAACTTCCAATTGCTCTTTATAAAGGTAAACATCAATGCACTTATCCTATTTCCTTTCTTGTTTCTTATGATCATTTGTCTTCCTCTTCTTATTCCTTTGTTGCCTCACTTGACCTTCCTATAGACTACTTATAAAGCCTTATGTCATCTTGGTTAGCTTAACGTTATGATAAAGCAGATGAATACTTTAGATGCTAATGGTATGTGGGACTTAGTGAACTTACCTATTAGAAAGAAGTTTACTAGATGTATATGGGTGTTTGATGTCAAATTTAATTCGATGGATCAATCATTCAACTTAAAGCACGAATTATAGCTAAAGGGTACGCTTAGGCTCATGGTGTGGATTATTTTGATATTTCCTCTCTTATTGGTAAATTGATTTTTTTTTTCATCTATTCATTTCTTTGATGATTATACCCTACATCAATTAGACATTAAGTATGCCTTTTTATATGGTGACCTTCAATAGGAAGTGTATATGGAGTAACCACTTGGATTGGTTGTTGAGGGAGAGAATAGGAAAGATTGTCATTTTTAAAAGTCCCTATATGTTTTAAAATAAAGTCCCCGTGCTTAGTTTATAAAATTTAATCAGAAAGTGTAAAAGTTTAGCATGAATAAGAGTAACTTGGACCACTTGATATTCTACAATCATTTTGCATTTGATATTATTCTCCTTGTTATGTATGTAGATGATATTATTATTACTAAATGTGAAAATAAGGGCATTTGGTCTTTGAATTACTTTCTTCACAGTCAATTCGGCATAAAATTTAGGGCTTTTAAAATATTTTCTGAGGGTAAAAGTGACAAGAAGCAAAAAGGCCTTCTCTTGTCATAAAGGAAGTATGTACTTGATCTACAAATGAGATTGTGAGGATGGGGGATAAGCCATGCAATACTTCAATGATCCCTAATTTACAACTCAATAAAGATGGGGACTTACTTGAAGATTTTGAAAAATTATAGAAGACTAGTTAAAAAAAAATGAATTATTTCATAATAACTCATCTTGATATTGTATATTCTGTGAGTGTTATAAGTAAATTTATGTCTTCTCCTACCATTCATCATTGAGGTGCTCTAGAAAAAATATTATATTACCTTAAGGGAGCTCTTGGTCTTAAGATTTTATGTAAAAATCATGGACACACTCATCTTGAGTGTTTCCTAGATGTTGATTAGGCAATTCTAAAATTGACAAAAGATCCACTACTGGCTATTATGTCTTTTTTAGATGAAACTTAGTCCATTAAAAAGTAAGAAGCAATATATCTCGTCAAGATCTAGTGCAAAGTTTGAATATAGAGCTCTGGCATAATCATTATAAGAGATAATATGGATATATCAACTCTTAACAAAATTTGGTTTTAAAGCCTTATTATTAACAAAGTTGCGGTGTGATAATCAGGTAGCACTATATATTACTTCTAATCTTGTTTCTATGAATGACCTAAACATATCGAGATAGATTATCACTTTATTTATGACAAGTACAACAAGACTTGTTCTCTACAGTATATGTCAAAACATGAGAACAGCTTGAGGATATCTTTATAGAGGCTCTAATTGGAGATTGAATGAATTATATTTGTAGCAAGTTGGACATGGTTAATATCTATGTTCTAATTTGAGGAAGTAGTGTTACAAGTTAGATAGAATTAAATAATCTGTTTAGATATAGTTATATTAGTTAGGATTAATATTGTTCTTAATTATAAGAGATTATTATGTAATTAGTTGCTCTTAAACAACTATAAATATGAATCAATACTCTGTATAAAGTATGAACATAAAACTACCTTGGTCCGTGGCAAAGACCGCGGGTGTACTTAGCCCAAGTTTAGAGATAGTAGAGTGAGGAAGAAAGTGAGTGGATTTGAGGATTAGTATGGAAACCTAGTGTGTGACACCCCAATCCCGCCGAACCCGAACCCGATATCGATCGTGATACCCGGATCCGTGCCCCGCGAGGGTGGCAT
>JANZXR010077303.1:0-11209 GCA_027575705.1 Erythroxylum echinodendron | reverse complement strand
TTATAATAATAAGATAATTAATGTTATTAGAGTTACAAATACACTTCATATAAATATTGATACAATTATGAAATAACTAATGAAATACATCTTTCCAATATATTATACTGCAGGGGCATTTTTTTCATTAAACACTGTTTTTTGTTCTGTCCACTGCAACCAAACACATTTCTGTCCTGAGGATGGGGACATTTTCCGTTATTCTGTCCATCGCAACCAAATACCTCACTGTCTTCAATTTTTGTTCTGTTCCGTCTTCAGATTTCTGTCTCGTTCCGTCTCTGCATGTTGAAGACACTAACCAAACAGACAGTTAGAGTATGCCAAATTTCGTTAGCTATTTCATACATAGACTCTATCAGATTTATTTCTTCCTAATGTGTGGAAAAGAATATACCAAATTTTGTTAGTTGTTTCATTCATATAGATTCTGTTGAATTTATTTCTTCCTAATTCATAGAAAAGAATGTGTATGATCCTACTATTTAAAGATTACGAATCCCTTATCTTGACATTTCAATTCTTCTTTTAATTTGAGTTCCTTTTTGTTATCTACAATTTTTTGTTGGAATAAAAGGACCATTAGAAACTATTTCTTATAAGTCTACACTTTCATTCGTTAATAAAAAGAATAAAAAGAATCTCATCCTAGTTTTCCAATAAAGATAATCATTGCCATCAAAAAGAGGCGGTCTACTAATGTTTTGTACTTTTTAGTTGAATGATGATGCTCCTAAATATGTCATTGTGATCTTTTCTATAGGATTTCATAAGAAATGTTAACCTAGTAGACATGTTCTAGCAATACTTATTAGTCCCTAACAGCACCCAATAAAAGGGATGACTTGGGTGTTTAAAATTTTAACATTTTTTTTAACCAATATACCTAATTAACAATAATCAATATAAATGAGTATGAGAACATTGCTTGATATAAATCAATCAAATAATTGAAAAAATAATTTAAAGAGAATAGGAATGAGAGAATGCAAAGAGAATAGGAATGAGAGAATGCAAAGTGATTTATAGTGGTTCGAAAAACAACTTTTACCTAGGTCTACTCTTAAGACTCTTGTTAGAATTTCACTATAATTCTTCTTTTAAGATAAAGAATAACCCTTTTACAATCTTTCTTGATAAAGAGGAACCCTTCTTATAATCTTATTCAAAAGTGAAGAGGAACTTTAATGCCACTTAGATCACCCCCAAATACAATATTCAATACCCCAACAAAGTATTACAGACCAAAAATATCTCACTTATTCACTTAATAACTCCATAATGGCTCACTCACACATATATGACAGAATGATGCTTAAACGATTGAAAACTCTTAGAAATGTATGTATACAACACCTAAAAACTTCTTAATTCTAAAACCAATGAGAAAACATATATTTATAGTATTTTAAGACCCAAAATAGTCGTTGGAGCCAAGATCTAACTGTTAAAATGGCTATATTTGATGCATTAGTAAACCAATATGCATTAAAAGCTCCAAATTGCACTGATCGACTGGTCAACCACTATATCATAATGGTAGACCAATAAATCAAACAATGTTGGTGCAAGCTCTCGGTACATAAAATTTAACAATTTTAACCTATATTGATCGACTAATATGACACATTGTTCAATTAAAATATGAACTAATGTTGCCATAAAATCTCGATACATCAAATTTAATAATTTTAACTTTTATTGGTCGACCATTAACCTATATACAATGACCAATCACCCAAAAAAACATGGTTTTAACATCTTTAAATACTCAAAACCAATTTGTCTAATCCAAATATGATTAAACCGCTTCCTAAAATATTCTCCAAATATTATTTGAAAGATTAAGAGGATTTTATGTTAAAAATGAAAAGCTTTAATGTCTTTTGATGAATACAAAGTCTCATGCAATGAAATCAGATGAAATGATTATGCATGGTGAGTCTTTTTGGATCATCAAATTAACAAATTGAGCTTACAAATAATAATACAAAGTGTAAAATGACCTTAATAAGCCTTGATCTTCTTGTTTTTGTTATTTTGATCTTCGTTTTGTTGGTTGTAAACTTCAACTTCTCTTGTTCAACTTTATACACTATCTTTTTAAGTTTATGGCTTTATTTTGTTCTAATATTTCCTTTCATCAAAATAATAAACACATTAGTAGTAATTACGTTTTGTTATTATCAAAAACATCAATTAGAAGTTTAGAATCTCCCTTGGTTCAACAAAATTAATTCTAATTAAATATTAATTGACCCCAAATAAGATTCAATATCTCATATTAGTCCTTATTTATTAAAGTCTAATTACAAAAAAATCTCAAACTTTACTCAATTTTGCAATTATAGTTTGAACTTAAAAAGTGGTAATTAAATATTCAAATTTCTAAAATTTTCAATTCTAGCCTAACATTAGTTCACATAGGGCAGAAATCCTAAATACTTATGCACATCATACTTAATTAAACTAACTAATAAGGTTTCATTAAGTTGTTTAACAAAACTACGTTGTTTTAATATGAAGAAAACCCTAAGGGGGTGCTTGATTGATGGGTTTGACAAGCGTTTAATAAGTAAGGAATGAATAACGAGTAATTGGTTGATTATTATGATCGTAGGAACAGTATTTTGATATCAGGCTTTCGGGGATTACTCGATACCCCCAAACATTAGAGGAATGAAAATCATTCCTGAGTATGTCACACTTGTGACACTCTTTTTCTTTATTTTAATCTTTTTAGCAATTATACATGATTAAATATAATTAATTAAATACAATTAATTCATTAAAATATAAGTAATTAAAATAATATTTTAATATAATTATTATATTAAAATATTACTTTAATTAGCTATATTTTAATGAATTAATTGTATTTAATTAATTATATTGTAATTAATTAATAAGAATATAATTAATTGACATAATATTTCAATATAATTAATTAATTACAATATAATTAATTAATTATATGTTTTCTCTTTTTTAGAAATTAAATATAACTAATTAAAATACATTAAAATTTGATGTAAAACAAAAATTTAACGAACTTTTATTTCTCAATATTTTTAACAAACCAATTACTATCAATAGTAATTGTAATCATTCCTTCATTCTAACTAACCATCATAATTATAATGATTATATCAATTCTCATCCCTTACTATATTCATTCTCATTCTTATTACTATTACCTCATCATCATCATCATCATCATTACCCAGTCCGAAATTTCCCAATAAAGCGGAATCTGGAGAAGTTGGATAGTATACAGCCTTATCCCTACATAGTAGAGAGATGGTTTCCAGTAAATCCATATGCAAATGTGACAATAAAAGAGTGATGCAGGTTAAAGAGTAAATAAGTAAAATTAACATGTTAAAAGATTATGTAAATAAAAACACAAATAAAATTAAAATAAATACATAAATAAAGAGAAACTATAGTAACGTTAGTAAAGACAAATAGGTAAGGCAATACACAAATAGAGAGAAAATAATAATAATAATAATAATAATAAGAAGAAGAAGAAGAAGAAGAAGAAGAAGAAGAAGAAGAAGAAGAAGAAGAAGAAGAAGAAGAAGAAGAAGAAGAACAACAACAACAACAACAACAATAACAACAAAGTGACAAATGATTGATTGTGAATGTGATTAAAAGGCAATCAGTAAAACACACTCATGGGAAACTGGCAAACCATACTTTAACTGGTCAACTTGAGCTGAAAAGTCAAGTAAGACACAACGTCTAAACAACGGCTAACAAGAGATTAAAAAACTAGACAAAATCTAGAACATAATTTTTTGAAAGAATATTAAAAGTCCCAGTATCACCCCTGTCAAAATCGTAGATCAACATCGAGGACTATTCCTTTATCGTAAACACTTCAAAGTCTAGACTCAAGTGGAGTTACGGTATTCGTTACTATCGTACTTAAAAAAGATTCATAGAAAAAAATAAGGGAAGAAGACGAATAGAAGAGAAAAAGCAGCTTCAACGCAGCATCAACTGGGAATGTAGACAGTGGAAGTATAAAGTATGATAATGTCAGCATCTCAAACAGTAGAGACAAAGAGAAGCATGTTTGGTATCCCAAAAAGAAGTGAGAGGAATTAACATACAAGTAATTAAGGAAAAGAAAGAGAGAGAAAAAATTCAAGCTAAGTTAATAAAGCAAAAGAGTGTAGCTGAGATGTTGTCTAGGCCAACGAGGAGCAACCCAGAAAGTGAAAAATAGGATACTAAAAACCTAATTTTTGAAACTATGAAAAATGATTTTCTACTTTACAAAGTTGCAAACTTTAGCACTTCTGAAGGGGAGAGCTTAAGTGCATGGTAGATGTTGGTCATTCTCTAAGGGAGTGAAATCAACAGCACAAAAGGAATTTATTAAAAAGACACACACTTCAAGAGATTCACATAAAGATCAGAATCTTTTGTATAAAAAAAAAAGAAAACAAGATAAAATCAAAAATTAGAAGCATTGTTCAGAATGCAAGTAAAAAATATGAAGTAATAGAGTGTGACAAAGTTACCATTACCAGAGCTTTTAAGAAAACATAACCTGATACGAGTAGCGGAAAAGAGGCAGAGGTGAGCGCGCTCTTTGCAAATTTGACACTCCACTTCAAAAATTGTCATGGTTAGAAGGGGAAGTGACTGACCTGAGAAATTGGAAGGGGAAGTAACAACTGATCCCTAGCATGTTGTTGATACAGACTTCAAAAGCGAAGCCCCTGCCATCGCTTGGGAGTGAAGGGACGAGTGGCTATGGTTCCCTGTTATGGCTGCTATTTTTCTAATAACTTTATGTCAACAAAGCCGGGAACCTCACATCTTTGAGTTCCACATTTATTGTTACAACACGGAGCAAGCTAATAAATATTCATGTGTTCCACAAACAAAGAAATTTCACCCAAAAACCCAAAACCCTAAGATTTTCAAACCTATATTTGTAACTTAATCACCTATCACCCGAACGTTCTCCAGAGAACCTAATCACAATATATATATAACAGTTAAGAACTTGAAAACAAAATAAAGAGAGATTGAGCCCAAACCAGAGGAGGACGTATCAAGCAAGCCTTTGAAATCTTTACCATTGGATCGCTCCATACTCATAGAACCCTAACCACCTTTCTCTAAAAGAACAAAACCTTACAAACCCAAAGAAATGGAGCTTTGCACTATCAGGAAGATTATTAGAACCAGAATGGTACGGTTGGCAAATAAGAAGACATCTTTAAGGTTTGGACAGATTTTGACAAAATGATAACTGCGGCGGAGGATAAGGAGGACATCGAGTCGACGAGTTAGTGAACCCCTCTCTAGTCTCTATAGACAGAGACAGAGAGATAAAGAGAGTACTATTAC
Source organism: Erythroxylum echinodendron (assembly GCA_027575705.1). Lineage (NCBI taxonomy): Eukaryota > Viridiplantae > Streptophyta > Magnoliopsida > Malpighiales > Erythroxylaceae > Erythroxylum > Erythroxylum echinodendron. The sequence goes on along the minus strand of JANZXR010077303.1, from coordinate 5,833 downwards.
CTCATTTGAACCAATCGTCCCATAAACCAAACTTAGTTTTTGTATCAAACTCTTGCACTAAATTCAGTTAGTGTAAAGAGGTGCCTATGGTGGCAAACTGAGATTTCATTTAGATTATTAGAAACTTAATGATAGTTAGTTGGTTAGCAGGGACTCTTCTATTCATAAGTTGTACAAAGAGGATTGGAAGCGACAATTAGATGAGTTCCAGCATCAAAACCCTAGAGTCGTCGTCATTGACTCGCCATCTGCCATTGAGTGCCTTCACTGTCGAATATTGATGCTTCAATTGGTTTCAGAGTTGAAGATTGAGTATGGGGATGATTCCTTTGGAATTCCCAAATAGATTGTGATTTGCGACAAGGAAACATTGTTTGATCCCCATGTTTGGGAGTTTTTTAAGTATCCGGTGATTGCAAAGTTGCTGATCGCCGACCGCATTGCAAAGTCACACAAAATGGTATTGGTCTTGAACTACGATGGGTTGAACAAGCTGAAACCATCAATTATATTGCAGGAATTTGTGAGTCATGGTGGGGTTATTTTTAAAGTGTATGTGGTGGGAGAATATGTGAAGTGTATTAAGAGAAAGACATTACCTGATGTTCTTGAGGAGAAATTGAAGAGCTTGGAGGTTTCTTTGGTTCTCAGGTGTCAAATTTGAATGAGGAATAATAATGATGACAAGTTCTATAAGTCGATGGATTTGGAGAACATTAAAATGTTGCCCTAGAGTTTTTTTTCATTTCAAAAAGATATAGTTTAGTTAAACAACTTATTGAAACTTAATTAGTGAGTTTAATTAAGTTTGACATGTATAAGTGCTTATATTTCTGTCTTATGTGACAAGATATATCAACAACGTTAACAGAGATACTAACGTCTAGTTATAATTGGAAAAAATTAAAAGTTTGAGTATTTAATTACTATTTTTTAAGTTCAGGTTATAGTTGCAAAATTTAGTAAAATTTAAGATTTTTTATAATTAAACCATAATTAAATATAAGATATTTAATTAAGGTTTAATTAAACCTTAATTTACAAAAGTCCAACTTGATTCCAAACCAAAAAAAAGAAGAAGAAGAAGCTTGAGTTCATGTCCAAACACCCGTTTTTACTTTATTAGGAAACCTTTAATTTAACAAACCTCGGAGCCCTAGTCGCCACTCAAATATCGTTGCCTCTGCCGCCTATTGATCACTGGCTTCTTCCTTCTCCGATCAACCAACTACTCCTCCAACCAGTATCACGTGACCATCATGCCTTTGTTATCTTCTCCAGAAGATGTCACCGTCCGCCAGCTCCAGCCCACTACCACACCCGCGCCATTTGCTCTTGTAAGACGCTGTCACCTAGTCTCTCAACAACACCAACACCATCGCCAGGTGCCTTATCTCCATTCTAGCAACTTCCTGCGACATCAGTGAACACCAAATCATAACCATTGCTAATTGCTTCTCATCACTGGTAGTGACTCATAAGCCACCACCGTTGCTGCTCCAAGGGTGCACGATGAACACCAATGACAACCATAAATAACCATGGTTTGCACGGGAAAAGCCAGCTTGCATCTCTACTTCGTCAGCCAGCCACCAATCAACAGTCACATCAGCAGAACCTAGAAGGTTTTGTAGTTCTCAACCTCTACCAAGTGCGTCCTGTGACTTCTCCATTGTTAATTTCTTAACAACCAATGGAGAAATTTGCCACCACTATGAGTTATCACCAATCTCCGGCGACTTCACAAAGCCACAGATCAATCTTGAGCAAGCTAGCACAAAAGGCATATCATCTAGAACCAGAACAGCCTCATTTAACAATGTCACGTGTTTAGCGATTTGAAAGGAATTTCCATAAATTCATGAGAACGATGTAATCTCATTGTAAAGGTTTTTCAGAATCTGGGCTTCTATACAGATTTCAGAACTAAGATTATGATATTAATAACCATATGAAAAATGATTAGGTAGTTTAAGGATTCATGGACGTTCATCTAAACCTTTTTAGATTTTACAATCCAATTTAATTTTATTTTAGGTTTAATGTTTTAATTTCAATTCCAAAATTCATATCATAAAATAAAACAATTTTTAATCAAGAGTAAGGTTCTTGAGGGGAGGTTTGAAGAGGAATTAGAATAGATCCAAATAAGCTACCAATGATGTAAAAACTAGATCGGACCAGTTGGCTTAACAGAGTTAAAAACGAATCGAATTGGTTTTCGATTCAATTTTAATTTTTAACATTTGGGAATAAAAATTGACCAGTTTCCTCTGAACTATTAACCGAATGCGTCTTCGACTTTTTCAATGCCCTAACACCGTATCAATCTAAAAAGGTGAGAGTTTTATGTGATTGGCACTTGAGAAATCAACATAATATAGTGAAACCCAACCTGGAACCAAGATTGACCAAATGAGTGGTTGAGTTTGTGGATGGTAGAGCTGAAGATGGGAAAAAACTCAACAATGCCTGAGCTTCAGGTCAGCTCTCCAAGTTCCAAGCTCCAACTTAAACTTCAAGAACTCGAGCAGCAAGATGAACTTCCTACAGTGCTCTTGAAGACACTGTTCACGCTGGCTACAACAGGAATTGAAGATTTGCAACTTCTGCTTCTTGATTTGTGTTAAGAATGTATTTAGAAGATGTAATGAATCTTCCTCACTGGTTCTAGAATGTATAGCTACAAGTTGGATGTATTTGTGTAATTTTGCATTCTCACATAAGGAATTCGAAAGATAATAATAATTTGAGCTAAACTTCTGTTATTAAGTAATGAACTACTTCAGATGAACTACATAAAAATGGTTTTGCTTCTGATACAACAACTGAAAAAGAAAGAACAACAATTCTGAGAATGAATGCTTGTATTGATGATTTTGAAATTTTTCTCTCTTACAACTTGAAAGAGAATGAAGATGAGCTTTATAATAGCTCTAAAAACATCCTGATACACCTAACTGAAAAGTAAAATTGAATCTGAAAAATAAAACTAGACCAGTACAACAAGCATTTCCTCATTTTCCAAAACATAAAAGCAAACAATTTGTCTTTTACCAAAAGTAGAAACTAGACTCTTCAGTAGCTAATTAATTTTTCAGCAGACAAGATCCTGACTTGCAAATCTGGTTGTCAGCTGAGAAGATGAATTGCATGATGTCCGATCTACATGTTTTGCTTAACTTTAATAAAACTTAATTATGCTGATTAAACTTCCTTAGATCCTGGTTCAATTTGCTAGCTATTCTCTCTGTCCTGCATTTCTTCTTCTGTTCTGTTCTTCTTCATTCTGCATTTTCTGAAGCCTTCTCAGCTGCTTCTATCTTCTCTTCATCTCCCTTCTTGTATTGCCTATCACTTAACAGAATGTGATCTTCATTCCTTTGATCCATGCATTCTCGAATTATGCTGAAGATCATCATTTTCAGCTTCCATTTGCTTCTGAACTCCTTCAGCTTCCCTTCCAGCCTTTTTTTCTTCCTTATTTTCACTGACATTGCTAACTCCTCTACCAACTTCAATATTTCAGGATGCACAAAACAATTCACTTCTGCAGCTCCTCCTTTGTTTTGTGGAGCCTGAATTCCTATCATCTTCCTCAAGGATTCAAACCTCCATCTTGGTAGAGCTTTAGTGAATAAATCCGCAAGCTGAAAATGTGATCTACAATAAGCCATCTTAATCTCCTTTTCTTCAATCAATTCTCTAACATAATGATACTTCACTCTCATATGCTTAGTTCTCATATGATCAGAGGGGTTTTCAGCCATTGCAATTGCTGCACTTGAATCACAGTATATAGTCACACATTTTCCTTGCAATTCATCAACATCCATCAGAATCTTCTTCAGCCAATGAGTTTGTTTAGCATCCATATTCACAGATACATATTCGGCCTCTTCTGTGGACTGTGCAACTACTTTCTGCTTCTTAGAATAGCATGCAAATACACCAGTCCCTAAACTACAACAATATCCACTCCTACTTTTACAATCATCATTTCCAGCATAGCTTACATCACTAAATACATACAGCTCCACCTTTTCCCTTCTTCCATACCATATCCCATGATTGACAGTATGCTTCACATGCCTCAACACTCTTCTAGCATACAAAGCATGATATCTTGAAGGATTATGATTGAACCCAGCTAAAAGATTGACAGCACATACAATATCGGGTCTTGATGCACTTAAATACATTAATGAACCAATCATGCTTCTATAATAAGTTTCATCAAATTGTTCACCTGGTTGTGTTGCCTCCAACTTCAGTTGATGCTCCATTGGTGTTATCATGCCATTGCTGTCCTTCAAACTGAATTTATCAATCAATTCCTCAGCATACTTCCTTTGATGAATGAAAATGCCATCCTCTCTTTGCTGAATTTCCAAACCCAGGAAGTATCTCATCCTCCCAAATCAGTCATTTGAAATTCTGATTTCATTGAATCCTTAAATTCACTCAACAGCTTATCTTCAGTCCCTATGAGCAACAAATCGTCAACATACAATGAGCATATTAGTTTCCCTTCAGTATGTGTCTTAACGTATAATGTTGCTTCACTTTTGCTTCTCTTAAAACCATTTTGCATCAAGTAGGTGTTGATTCTCAAATACCAAGCTCTTGGAGCTTGTTTCAAGCCATACAATGCCTTTACCAATTTGTACACCTTATGTTCTTGTCCCTCGTTCTCATAACCTTCTGGTTACTTTAAATAAATTTCCTCATCTAGCATTCCATTCAAGAATGCACTCTTGACATTCATTTGATGCACTTTCCACCCATTGTTTGCAGCTAGAGCTAACAGCAACCTCACAGTGTCCATCCTTGCTACTAGAGCATAGGCTTCAGTATAATCTATCCCATACTCTTACTTGTATCCCCTCACAACAAGTCTTGATTTATATTTGTTGATTGATCCATCCGGATTCAGCTTTTCCTTGAAAATCCATTTCTAATCTACAACTTTAGTTTCTGGACTTGGTAAATCCACTAACAGCCAAGTTCCATTCTCTTCAATTGCTTTTATTTCTTCATCCATAGAGCTCTTCCATACTCCTTATTTGATGGCTTGCTTGTATGACTTCAGTTCTGATCCTGCAGGTAAGGCACATTCAACAAATATTAAGGCATCATCTGGTTCTTCTTCAGCTGCAACATTGTACCTAAAATGAAAAATGGGGTTAGTTTCTCTATACATGGAGGCCAAGTCTCTTATTTTGTGGGCACTATCTGAGCTTGAAGTTCCATTTTCAGAACTTGATGTGGTCTCCTCCTGAATTCCATCACTACCCAAGTCATTGGAACCTTGTGGATCCAACTGAATTATCTCTTCCTGAGATACATCACCACTATCCTCTTCTATTGTCTCATCATCATTGACAGTGTTCAGTGGAAACTCAATCTCCACTCTTCCAGAATTTCTATCAACTTGTTCTTCCCACTTCCATCCTTCATTCTCATCAAATCTTACATCTTTAGATACCAGAATTTTTTCTGTCTCTGGATTGTAAATTCTGTATCCCTTTGACTCTCCATTGTATCCCATTATAACTCCTTTGATTACTTTCTCATCTAACTTGGTTCTTCTAGCTTCAGGAATGTGCATGTAGGCTATGCATCCGAAAACTCTCAAATGCTGCACTTTTGGTCTCACTCCAAACCAAACCTCAAATGGAGTCTTTCCATCTAATGCCCTGGTGTTCAATCTGTTCTGAAAATACACTGCTGTGTAGCATGCTTCAGTCCAAAACTTCCTTGGCACGTTCATCCCAATCATCATTGATCTAGCCATCTCCACAATGCTCCTATTCTTCCTCTCTGATACTCC
>JANZXR010077293.1:0-11209 GCA_027575705.1 Erythroxylum echinodendron | reverse complement strand
TTCTAATAAGAAAGAGAGGTTCTTTTCGAGATTTTATATTCAAAAAGGAGGATATACCATTCAACCCCCCCCCCTTCTTGTGTATCTAGTTTCTTGAACGTAAAGTCTTTACTAACGTGTGATTTACTTCATCCCATACTTTACTGATTTTCATCAAGCTAAACCTACCCTATTCCTTAGCTACTCTTTTTTACTTTCACACAGAAAATGTTAGGGCAGTTTGGTAAATGTCATCTTACTTTTAACTCTCCCGCCACTATATTACCATTTTATAAACTGGTTTTTGAAATTTTTGCTAGTCTTTAGTCTTTATCTCCTCCCAAATATAGCTTATGTCTTCTCCTGCCTCGTACCTTGAAACTACCAATGTAGTGGAAAGACCACTTAATACATTTGTCACCCTTGCAACTCCTTTATCTTGTAAAAAACTAGTTCATGCATACTGCAAAGAGAGCAGTCCTCAACTGCCTCTATTCTAGAAGGAAAAAATTGAAAATTTGTAGGAGACGAATCCTCAAACCTCAAACTATCATATTTCCCTCCTAGAGATGATTCTAATATTGTTTGTCCCCCTATAGAAGTTTTAGAACAAGGTGTGAATAGATGGAGAAATTCTCTAGTAAGCTACTTTGTTGGTAAAAGGCCAGTGACAAAAAATTAGGTAGAAGCTAAGTGGATAAACTATGGTCTGGATAAGGTTCTCATAAGTTAGGAAGACTTCTTTATCTTTCCTTTCACTTTGGAGCAACTGGCTAGTAAAATACTGGCACTACAACAAAGTAGACATTTAGCTACGTTTTTTTGTGACGTTCAGAAAATTGTCGGTAAAAATTATCATATTGCGACGATTTTACAAATCGTCATTAAAACTAAGCCTTTAGTGAATAAATTTTTTAAGCATCACAAAAGGAACAACATTTGGTGACGAATGACAAAAATTGTCATCATCACCAAATGGTGAACATTTAGTGATAATTACCAAAAATCGTCACAAAATAATCCACAATAGGTGACGATTTCAGAAATTCGTCACTAAATTAACTTTTTAGTGATGCTTTTTAGAAATCGTCACCATAATTTGTTAAACATTTGGTGACCAATGTCCGAAATCATCGCCAAAGGTTCACAAGTGGCACGCTTATACAAAATCGTTAGTAAAAAGATATTTGGTTTTTTGCTATGTTTTTGACATTGTCGCTAAAAGTTACCATTTGGTGACGATATTTGGAAGCATGACCAAAATATCAACATTTGGTGACGAATTTTGAAAATTGTCACCAAATGTTACACGTTAAGTGATAATTTCTGAAAATCATCACTAAATGGTCCACATTCGATGATGATTTCTAGATATCTTCATTAAAGGCTCTATAGTAATTTGCAACACATTTGATCATCACCAAAGAGTTGACCTTTTCTAAAATTGTTACACTAACATTTTTATAATCTATCATAGTTAAGATATGTTTTATTGGAGATTTGTTTTAAATGTTTACAATGTATTGTTGAAAAATCACGCACAACATAATTTTAAATGTTAAACAATAGTATTAATTAATCATTAATATTTACTAACATTGCAAATTTTATTTATAAAAAATTTAAATAATTATATCAATATAATAATATGATATATAGAGTAGTACGAACTTTGAATTAGAAGTTTAACAATTTATACAGTCATAGACCAAGAACAATAACAGTCCACACTCAATAGTACACGCTTGACCTCTAACTAGTAGAGAGGTTATTTGACAAATTCTTACAAATACAATAATAAATTAACTTTAAAGCTGAGTCCAGTTGATTGCATCGATAAATGGCAATGATATAATTATTTTTTTGATTCCAAGTGCCATGAGAGTTGGTAAAGGTAAATAAGTCCCCGATGTCTGGATTCCTGAGAAAGGTCCTTGTACATTCAAAGGCACCAATGAAACAGTAATAGTTCTTCCCTCAGGTTTAGGGTTTTTCCCACCCTCTTACAACAGTGTTTTTGTTATAGCTAAACTTGTAGAGGATATGATGAATGAGTCACTAGATTTAGTATGGAAGACAAGTTCTCCAGATGAACTACTTGTACGAAATGGTTTACCTATAACACGATCAAAATAGAACTTAGATATTGTCAGATTAGTAAACCATTAAACGAACCATAGTTGGAGTGACATGTATACGTGAATGATCAGACGAAGTCTGTAGAATTGACGAATTTTCCAAAACAACCAATTTTCCTAATCCTTTACAAATCATTGCGACATCTCTCCCTCCTCCATGGGCATACATGTAATCTTTAAGATTCAAGGAAAGTTTAAAAAAACATGTAGTATGTACCATCAAATGTAAATATAATATAATAGCTCCGTAAAAGGAAATGAGTTGTACATAATAAGGAAAATGACGTTATTCGGATGATACTAAACACCTTGAAGTAGAAGATCGACCATGGAAGGCAAATAAGGATTAGTGTATGAAGTAAAGTTTTTTTTTGCATTATTTATTTTTTCAGTAGGGACAATTTTGCTATATTCCTCCCAACGAAGTAAATTAGGGCCATCTGGAACTAGTCACCATGTTGACATTCCTTGATTAATAATGTTAAGAGGTACATTCTGCAAATGTCGATTTAGAATAACATGATGATGTGTTCAACTCTAGTTTCGATGATAAGTGAAAGTAGTCCAGTTTAGCACTTATGCATCTTCAATGTGCCTAATGATATGAAAGTTACCCTTACTAAAATATAAAAAATCTATTGTGTAGTTTGTATCACATGCAAAATTAAAATTTTAAAGTAGAATAGACATGACTATGTTCTTGATGTACATAAATATAGTATAATCTATATTGGGATATATTACTATTAATGGAAAAGAATTAAAATAAAATACTCTTGAAGACCTTTTATTAAATAGTTATGAAGCTTTGATGAGGTACGCGTTAAATTTTGTTGGGAAGAAGTCAACCCATATATAAATAACAAAGATAGACATTAAATCATGTTTGAAACACAAACATAAACACAACTCATACATCAAACGCATAATTAAGAACCCACAATAAACACCTAAAGGTATAACTTAAACTTTGCATAACTTCATTGATAAAAATAGAACAAAAGAATAATATCAATTCAGTTAATAATGGCTCTTCGATGGTGATGACCATAATACAGAACCCAAACAAAATAGAGGATTTTAAGAAATGTGGACGGCTTGAACGAGAATGGAGTAGCCTTTTATTGTGGTTGTCATTGAAAACCAAATACAAAATGACGTCGTTTTTCTTGTTTAGGTAAACGATGTTGTTTATTATTTACTTTAGTTGTTTGGAAGTAGTATTAATTAATTTACTACGATCTATTGTATTTGGTCAAAAAACGTTAGATGTAGCGACTAATATATGGTTCGTCACCAAAGCCCGCGAGTTCATAAATAATTTTTAATAAATTTATTTTCCTATTCCAAATAAAACATAATTTGAATTAAAAATTAAATTATTCAATTAGAAACTAATTACAAATTAATTTGTTGACCGTTCAAATAAATTATAATTGACTTACAATTTTTACAAAATTATACATTTTAATTATTATAATTTCAAAAAAACATATTTCAAAACATTATGCATTTTAATAAATGTAATTTAGAAAAACTAAATTATAATAATTTAACAAGACATTTTAATATAATTGGAAAACTATTTAGAACAAATTGAAATTAAAGATTAGTCATTCCTAAAAATTAAGCAAATGAAGAACAATTGCATATATAAGTGAGAAGATTAATTTAATATTTTGTATGATGTATTAGGAATACCTCATATATATTAATCAATTAAGAAAATTAAGAAAGTAAAGAGATTGCTTCAGTTGTGGGAGATGATGTGGAAATTTGGTAGCAAATTATCTACCATTTGCGACTAAGTATGGTGGTTGGTCGTGGAAATGGTTTTCTGCGACTAAAATTACTTCGTTGCAAAAACGCTCGGGTAATTTAAATTAAATGTATCTTTTTATACAATTAATAAGGTTAATCGTAGATTAAGGGCTAAAGGGTATATATTATCATGTTAGTGATGAATTTGGTTTAAATGAAATATGGTTTGCAATCCTTATTAATTCAACAAATAACGAAAAGAAGATAAAATTTTTTTAAAATTCCCCATTTTATTTTGTTTATCCACCAAAATAAAAATAAAGATTGGTAATTCCCAGAAATTAAACAAATCAAGAACAACCCCATATGTAAAAGACAAAATTTTCATTTTGTTATTGGTACTAGGAAAAACTCATATATGTTTATTTTGTTATTGGTAATAGGAAAAACTCATATATGTTAATCAATTAAGAAAATTAAGAATGTAAAGAAAATGCTTAGGTTTTGGCGACATTGTGTATAATTGGTAGCAAAATCGGAGTGATAGGCAATGATAGTTTTGACAGTCTAAAAAATGTTAAAGGTTTAGTATTGGCGATGATTTATCAATTTGGTAGCAAAATGTTATATAATTTGTGACACTATATTTTCATAGCAAACGTTTAACATTTGGCGACGAAATGTAGATTCGTCGCCAAATGTACAGGATGAGAAAAATTAAATAGACGCTAGGATGACATCATTCGTGGGAACAAATATGATATCGTCCTAGTGTTTGTTTAAACACAGATGCTAACCCCTCCCTTCTTTCCCCTTCGAACAAACGACAGCGCCTGAATGAGTCTGTTTTTTTCAAAACACCAAAGTTGCCTTATCTTGGACAACAGTAAAGAATCTTCTCCGTGTGCTTGCTCTCTTCATTTGGTGAGTTGTGTTGATTAGATATTTTGTTGTGTTATTAAAGTAAAAAATAGTATGATGTGTCCCTGTTATGTTTTGAGTTTCTTTTCAATTTTTTTTGCATTTATTTGTGATGATAATGGTTGAGTTGTGTAGAAGTTATCTTGTTGTTATTGAAGAAAGGGAAAATAGACGATATTTTTGTGTTCTTCATTTGAAATTTACTTGTCTATAAGGTGTTCGAAAAAAGTCATGAACAGTTTTGAGTTTATAAATGTTGTGGTCTTTCGTAATAATGGTATATAAATGTTCATGTTGATTGGTTTGATAAAGCCTAGAGGATCGCTATCTGTTAATATCATCACAAATTATATAATGAATGTGATAAAACTATTGATGAGCCTTTGACATGTTCATATATATGCTTATTCCTATTATTATGCTGTAAAATGTTACAGGCAAGCTAAAGTTTGTAGAGACATCTAACTCTTTTATTTTTTCAAAGGAGTTAGATTTACGATCATGTCTTAATTATATGACCACAAATTAAGAGACGAAGGTCAAAGAACTTATTTCTTATTCCAAAAGATGTAAGAGTGTAAATTATTGGAGAACCAAAAAGCATTATTCATTAACTCAATAGTTAACATAACGGCAAGTAGGCCAGGTAGAATAGAAGTACTTTTCTTTTCAACAATAACTGTTTGTCTAATATGTTGTTCCGTTTTTTTCCTAAAGGAACTCAAAAATCAAAATGGAGCTATAATGAATTATGAAGAAGAAACATAAACAATTAAAATTAGGGTTAGTAGATATTCTTCGCAAAATTTTCATATTGTAGGATACAAGATAATAACATGTATTTATTGTAACTGTGATATTTATTTTATTGTTCCCTTTCAATTAATATTTGTTTTAAAGAAGAGATTCTTATAGACATTCTTTTTATTTCATAAATTAGAAACACAGAAAAATAATCTCCATTATTGTTATTGCAAATAAGTAATAATCATCTTACAAATTAGCTTTTTAATTAATTGTTTTATATATCGGTTGTCATTTCATTTTGTTGTATATTGTTTATGAAATTGGTGCGTATAAACTGAAACAATGTTGTTGAGTGGATAGTAAACAACGCCACTTACCTTAATTACATAGGTTTTTAATGTAATATTAAACAAAAAATGCATGTAATAACTCAGTTATCTTTTTTTGTTGTATAGCTAAATGGATAAGAGTTGGATGTGTCATTGAAAATCGTCAACTGATTGTGATGTGAACGATGATGGTGATGATGGGATTGACGAAATGTTAGACCATTGTTAGAATTATATGGAGACTATGAATGAAACAGGAATGCCTAAAATAATTGGTAATATTACTGAAGATAATTTTGGAAAGTTATTGACTTAAGAATAATTATATTCAAGGTGCTCTAATTACTCACAACTATCATTTATTGTAAAGTTGTTGCATTTGAAGGTTTATAATAAATGGAGTAACAAGTCCTTTTACATGTTAATTGACTTACTGAGTGATGCATTACCTATTGGACACAAGTTTTCGAAATCTTACTATGATGCGAAGAAACTGTTAAGGGACCTTAGATTGAGATATATTTCAATTCACGTTCGTAAGTATGACTGTGTTCTTTTTTGGAAGGAAAGTAAAGATCTTTAGGAGTGTTCTATTTATGGTACATCAAGGTGGTAAGTGGATAACAGGAGAGGGAAAAAGATACCAAATAAAATCCTTTAATACTTTCCTATTAAACTACGATTACAAAGACTTTTTATATCAACAAAAATAGTCATAGATATGAGGTGACATAAAGAAAAACACATTGATGATAACATTATACGTCATCCAACAGACTCAATGGCATGGAAAGAGCTTGATAGAAAGTTTCCATGGTTTGGACAAGATTGTCATAATGTTCGACTTGGATTGGCCTCAGATGGATTTAACCTTTTCAATAATATGAGTAATTCATATAGCATGTGGCCGGTCCCATGGACATGTATGAAGGAGCCTTTTATGTTTTTGTCTTTGCTTACTCCAGGACCTACTGCTTCTGGTAAAGACATCGATGTATATATGTAACCATTAATTGATGACTTAAACGATATATAGGAATTTGGATTACAAACTTTTGATGTTGTCAAAGGCAAAAGATTTGTAATGCATGCTGCTATTTTGTGGACTATAAATGATTTCCCAACTTATGGGAATTTGTCTGGGTAGAGCATTAAAGGGTATATGGCTTGTCCTGTGTGTAACCATCAAACATATTCAAAAAGGATACGAAGTAAAATATGTTATACTGGTCATCGTTTTTGTTTGGAACATGGGTATAGATGGCGAAGAAGTAAATAGTTTAATGGCATAGTAGAGTTAGGTGAAGCTCCGATGTAGTTGTTCAGTGATGATATTGTTTACCAGCTGTCACATTTAGGTGACATTACACTTGACAAACTCCCAAGTAATAGAAAGCATAAGAGAAATGATCTCGAACTGAATTGGACAAAAAAAAAGCATATTTTTCAATTTGCCATATTAGAAGGAATTACTATTGAGGCACAATCTTGATGTCATGCATATTGAGAAAAACATTTGTGAGTCTATTTTAGGGACTGTCATAGGAATTAATGAAAAATCCAAAGACATAATTAAGGCTAAACTAGACTTAGAAGACATGAATATTAGAAATGATTTGCATTTGAAAAGAAGAGATGATGGCTCATACATTATTCCCTCTACTTGTTACAACATGCCAAAAAGTGAGAAACAATCATTCTGTTGTGTGAATGGTAAAAAAGGAAAAGTATCAGGGTTGAAAAGTCATGATTGTCATGTACTTTTGCAATGATTACTTCCTGTTAGAATACGTGGGTGTATATCGAAGGATGTGTCCATTACTTTGGGTCAATTAGGAGAGTTTTTTAAGCAATTATGTTACAAGACACTTAAAGTTAAAGAGCTTAATAAAATGAAAAAAGACATAGTATTGATTCTATGTAAGCTTAAACTATTATTTCCCTCATCGTTTTTTGATGTTATGGTTCATTTGGCAATTTGAAGCAAAACTTTATGGACAGGTTCAATTTTGATGGATGTTTCTGATTGAAAGATAATTTATATTAAATTTAACAATTTTTCTATATTATTTGCTTGTAACAATTCCTAAGTTTATAACTATTTATGTTCAGGTTTTTATGCTCTCTTAAGCATTATATATGTAATAGAGCTCAACTAGAGAGGTCTACTGCAGAGGCTTATATAGAAAATGAATGCTTGAATTTTTGTTCAATATACTTAACTAATATGGAGACAAGATTTAATATACCAGAACGTAACTTTGATTCTCATGACGATAGTGGGTTGTTTATTTTCTCCCAAAAGTTAGGCCATTTACGGTGGGTAAATATATAGAGTTAACTAAAGACGAATTTGAAATCCCCATTGGATTATTTTGAACAATTACAAAAAAGTCGACACATACATAGAGTACGTATATTCCTTTTCATTCAAACAAACATATTACAATTTTCTTCATTCACTATGAGATCTTACTATCGTTTTCTTTTTTAAATAGAGAGCATAAAGACATAATTCACAGCAAATGGATTATTAATGTTGAAGAAAGACAGAGGCAAAAGTCTGTATCATGGTTTAGAAATCAAGTAAGTTTCATATTGATTACATATTATGAAAATATGAGAATATATCTCATCCTTATATTTATTTTCAATTTGTTGTACAGATAATATGGTTACATAACCATAACATTCAAGAAGTGACAACAACATTATATAGTTTGGCATGTGGGCCTCATATTTATGGAAAGAAATACACAGGTTATATTATTAATGGGGTGAGATTTCACATATAAGATTGAGATAGTCAAGTTAGAAGTCAAGATAGTAGGGTCATCATTGAAAGATATCATGACAAAGAAATCACTGACTTCTACAGTGTCATCTCTGAAATAATAGAGTTACACTACATTAAGGGTAAGAAGTTTTTCTACTTAAATGCAAATGGTTTGATCTAACTAACATGAAAGTGAAACGGCATATTACTAGCATAAATGTTAGTAAGACATGGTATAAATCCTTGCAAGTCAAGTCAAACAAGTTTTCTACATCAACGATACTGTATTGAGTAGCAATTGGAAGATTGTTCAAAAGTTTCAACAAAGAAATATCTTTGATTTTTGTGAAAGGGATATTGGTCAATTGGATGAGAATGCAGATGAAGTATATCAAGATATTGGATTCGAGTTCAATAATGAAGGCATTCTAGTACTAGATGCAAATATATCATCATTCCATAGGAGAGATATGGAGCCCAACATAGTTTAACTAGATGAAGCCCAAGCTCATCTTACCTTACAAACAAAAGAAGACTATACTCAGGATAACTTAAATGACAATGACAATACTTTGCTAGAATATATTAGTGATGAAGAATCTAACGATAATGTACTTAATGATGATGATTTTCAAAATCTTGATCTTGATGATTGAATGTAAATAAATTGTTTATATTTTTTGAAATGTTATGTTCATAATTGACTTATGTTGTTGATATTTTACTTATGTTAATTTACGATGACTAGATGCATATTTTTAATATTTCACTTATATTTTTGCAGAATGTTATGCCGAATATTTAGTATTTGACTACTGATCTCCTTATATTCATGAGGAAAATTGATTTTTAAGTTAAGATTATATGTTATATTCATATTTCGTTTTACACAGGTTCAATATAATGGCACCTGGTAGAAACAAGGGAAAGAAGGTGGTAACGACTAAAGAAGTTCCTCCCACACAACAAACAACTTAATCTGACCCCATCGTTTAACAACCAACAATTGCATCCTTGAATGAAGACTGTCACCAACAACCTTTACCAACATTGTCTGTTAGTAATGAGGGATCTTCAGGTCTGTTATTATTAACCAAACATGTTTACATTAATGTTAAAATTGCTCATTCCATGTTTGTTGTTTTTAGGTTCCAATACTGACATTAGAAAATGAGGTAGAGATATCACAAAAAGAGCTGAGTTGCAAAAGATGAATGTTGCAAGGAATAGCAAGTTGTCTGTGACCATTGACACCATGCAACGTCACCCTCTGGATAAGAACTAATATGCTAAATTATCCAGTGAGTTGGGCGTCGTTGTAAGGAATGAATTGTCTTACCTTCATCATGTCAGGCAGTTGAAGGAAGACAACTTACTCGAAAATGCTTTGAACAAAGTTTCGGTAATATTTTAATTCATTTGATTATATGTATTGTAACTTTACTTAACAAAAAAAATAACTTAACTTATACTTGTTCTGTAACACCCCACTTCCGCCGAACCCGAACCCGATATCGACAGTGATATCCGAATCCGTGCCTCGCGAGGGTGGCGTGTCACATCACTTAATACATCACTTAGCAATTAATCATGACAATTGGTGAGGGGATGTTACATGTTCTTCACAGATGAAGCTCAATATCATTGATATCGACAAGCCTGAGGTTCAACCTGTGTGAGTTCATTGCTGAAACAAAGAGTGAAGGATCATTGATATAGACTTCATAAATATTACCAGTCTTTTCCGTCCAATAAAGAGGCAGGGAGATATGTTCCAGAACAGATAACTCTAGAAAATTAGAGTGAAACATGTGATTATTGGGCCTCAACAAAAGTTTAGGTTTGTTTATTTTCTCTTCATATTTCCTTACATTAATTTTATTTATACATTTCATGACTACTTCTCTTAATTTAGGAAAAATGTGACAAAGCTAAGGTGAAAAGAGCAAAAATGAAGACTCCTTATAACACCGACTCTAAATCATTTATTGTCGTCTGACAATAATTTGTAAGTGTAACGTTTTCAACTTATTATTCTATTTCTTAATACAATAAATTCTATTATCTTCTAATTTTTTTAAATTCATATAATAGAGCCAAACACAAATCCAAGTTCAAGAGTGTGATAGGATCACACTCTACAAGCTAATACACTATAAGGAAGGTCAAGGTTAGACGTCTGAAAAGGCATAAAGCAATTATGTAAGTACAAACAAATTAATATTACAATTTATTTTTCTATGTAATACTAAGTAATAATTTTTTAGTTAACTTGATTTTGTACTTTAAATTGTTCGACAAGATGTAGGAGTTGTTACAGACATCTTTGTTTGAGGGGAATCAGCCCAATGTCGATGACATTTTCAACAATATCCTTGGTACAAGATTGGGCTATATCAAAGGTCTTGGGTATGACCCTAAACCTGTTGGTGCATCTTTGTAACACCCCACTCCCGCTGAACCCGAACCCGATATCGACATTGATATCCGAATTCGTGCCCCGCGAGGGTGGCGTGTCACATCACTTAACACATCATTTAACACTTAACAAAAGTCGG
>JANZXR010077282.1:0-11209 GCA_027575705.1 Erythroxylum echinodendron | reverse complement strand
TAAAATACTCCTAACCCATTCCAATTTACCAAAATGACCAAAATGCCCTTCCCATAAGTGAGGGGATGTTACATTATCTCCCACTTGATACTCCATATCTCTCCTATGTTGATCCATATAACTCTTTTGTCTGTTTTGAGCTACTTTAATTCTTCTATGGATCAATTTCACTTTATCAACAATATCATGAATTAACTTCGGGCCTTCAACAATCTTTAGGCCCTCTTTATCCCAATATAGAGGTGAACGATACTTTCTGTCATATAACGCCTCATACAGAGCCATACCGATATTGTTGTTATACTAGTTGTTATAAGCAAATTCAATCAAAGCTATATACTGATCTTATGCTCCTTAAAACTCCAATACACAAGCTCTGAGTATATCCTTAATAGTCTTAATCATTCTCTCGCTCTGTCCATCTGTTTGAGGATGAAATGCAGTACTAAAGTTTAATTTCATACCTAAAGTTATCTATAGCCTACCTTAAAATCTCGAGGAAAATCTAGCATCCCTGTCTGATATAGTGGACATTAGAACTCCATGTAACCTCATTACCTTATTCACATATCTCCAAGCTAACTGATATAGTGAGTTATTCTCTCTCACTGGCAAGAAATGAATAGACTTGGTTAATCTATCAATAATGACCTATATGACGTCATATTGCCACAGAGTCCTAGGCAAACCCATAATAAAATCCATCATGATTCTCTCCCATTTTCACTCCGAAATAGGTAGTGATTGTAACTCACCAATTGGAGCCTGATGCTTTGCTTTAATCTGTTGGCAAGTCAAGCACTTAACCACATATTTAGCCACTTTCCTCTTCATCCCTAGCCACCAAAAATGCCATTTCAGTGTTTATACATCTTGGTAGTACTAGGATGCATAGTATATGCTGCTAAGTGAGCTTCTTTTAGAATCTCTTGTCTCAAATCAACAACACCGAACACACACAATCTCTGTTTCAACCATAATGTATCATCTCTCACTTTAAACTCGGAATCTAAATTCACTTTTAACTTCTCAGTTAACTTCACTAACTCGGGATCTTTATCTTAAGCTTTTCTAATTTTGTCATGTAATACAGGTCTCAGCTTCAATATGGCTATCAATGCCTCATTCTGCCCCAAATTCAACTCGACATTAAATGCTCTCAATTGCACTAAGTTAGGTAATCTCGATGTCTGTGCTTATGTCACACTACTATTTGATTTCCTACTCAATGCATCAACTACTACATTAGCTTTACCAGGATGATACTCAATAGCATAATCATAATCCTTCAACAATTCTATTCACCTCCTCTGTCTCATATTTAACTCTTTCTGACTTAATAGATACCTCAAACTTTTTATGATTAGTGAATACCTAAAAAGTTCCACTATAAAGATAGTGCCTCCAAATCTTCAAAGCAAATACTACTGCAGTAAGTTCTAAATCATGTACCAGATAGTTAAACTCGTGAGACCTTAACTGTCTCGATGCATAAGCTATCACTCTACCATACTACATCAGAACACATCCTAACCCCTGGTGTGAAGCATCACTATACACCACATAACCTCCAAATCTAGGTGGAATAGCTAACACTGGTGTTATAGTTAACTAATGCTTTAGCTACTCAAAACTTCTCTGACATTCATCATTCCATCTAAATGGTATATTCTTCCTCAAAAGTTTTGTTAAAGGGGCTGAGATCAAAGAAAACCCCTCGACAAACCTCCAATAATATCCAGCTAGTCCAACGAAACTCTAGATCTCATTCACATTCCTCAGAGCTTTCCACTTTATCACTGCTTCTACTTTCTTTGGGTCAGCCTGAATGCTTTTTCCAGACATGATATAAACCAAAAATACTACTTGATCAAGCCAAAATTCACACTTACTGAACTTAACATACAATTGTTTCTACTTTATTATCTGTAGAGCTAAACATACAATTGTTTCTACTTTATTATCTGTAGAGCTAATATCAAGTGTTGAGAATGATGTTCTCTATTCTTTGAATACACCAAAATATCATCTATAAAGACAATCATAAAACAATCTAAGTTGGGTTGGAATACTTTATTCATCAAAGCCATAAAAACAGCTGGAGCATTTGTCAACCTAAAGGCATCACTAAAAACTTAAAATGCCCATATCTTATTTTAAATGCACTTTTCGGTATATCAACCTCTGCTATCTTCAACTGATAGTACACTGATCTCAAGTCTAACTTAGTGAACACTTGAGCTCTCTGTAACTGATCAAGCAAGTCACCTATCCTTGGTAGAGGATACTTGTTCTTCACTGTCACTCGATTCAACTGTCTATAGTCAATACAATCTCATAGTTCCATCTTTCTTCTTTACAAATAATATCGGGGCTCCTCAATGTGACACACTGGGTCTAATAAAACGCTTTTCTAACAATTCATATAATTATGTATTAATTTCCTTCAATTCTACAGGTGCCATCCTATACAAAGGAATTGATATAGGAGCAGTTCTTGGAACAAGGTCAATGGTAAACTCTGCTTCCCTTTCTAGGGGTAAACTCAATAATTATACAAGAAACACATCTAGGAAATCCTTAACAATAGGATTATACTGAATGGTTTGTTCATTCTAAGTATCAACTATGTGGGCCAGATAAGCCCCATATCTACCTCGAATCAGTTTTACAGCACTCATGAATGAAATTAACCAAGCTGGCACTGCTTGGCTAAATCCGTGAAATACTATTCTCAGCTAATTAGGAGATTCAAGAACTACCTCCTTAGTATAACAGTTCATCACAACCCTATGAGAACTGAGCCAATCTAGGACTAAAATAATATATATTTCCTTTAACTTTAATACACTCAAATCAGCTTCTAACTCTAACTGATCAATCTGAATGATATATCCTTTACATAACTCACCAATCACTATAGTACTACCTACCGGTGTATTCACCTCTAATCACATTTCAACATCTCTCTCTCATAATACAGTCTAGATGCCAGATGCGGTGTGATAAAAGAATGTGTAGATCCTGGATCTACCAATGCAAATGCTTCAAAATTAAAAACATTCAACACACCTGGTACCACATCTAAGGAGTTCGATGTCTACTGTCTGGTGATGGTATAGACCCTAGCCTGAGACTATAGCTAGTTATTCTGCACCTCAGTTCTGACACTAGGCCCTATTGATTGTGTTCTACCTCTACCTCTGCCTCTTTATATTGATCCAGTTGCTCTACTCTGCTAGACCTTCATCTCAGTCATTGTTCCTCCTCTCATTCCAAACTGTGGTCCTAATGTCTCGAGACAATCTCTGATCTGACGCTCTATAGAGCCACAATGGAAACAAGCTCTTGATAATCCCCTACATTCCCGACAATGCTTCTTACCACAAAGTTCATAATCAAGCCTCTATTGGAACTGCCAAGAGGGCACTTGTCCTCTACCTCTACCAGCCTGAACAAATCCACCTCTTGGTCAAAACCCTGATTATCTTGATCTAGTATAGGATTGAAATGATCTGTTCTGACATTTATTGAAACTCTTGCCAGAATCAGCCTGAGAATCAACTTGTCTCTTCACTCTAGGCTCCTGTCTGTACTCTCCCTGACCGTCGTCCAACAACTGTTCAATTCTGATTGAGGCCGCTAGTTAGTTTGGTAAAACTATCCAAATTATAAATGGCTAGCCTCGTTCTGATTTTCATGTTCAACCCATCCTCAAACCGTCTACACTTATCCTTTTCAGTAGGAATCAGGGCAGTAGCATACCTCATCAACTCATTAAATCAAATCTCATACTTTGCTATTGTAAGATTGCCTTACTTCAGATCTAAAAACTCTTTCATCTTTCTATCCAGATAAATCTTCGGCATATAATTCTCTTTAAACACCTTTAGAAAATCTTCCCATTTCAGTTCACAAGGTCGGGCGAAACTGTTGAGAACAGTGTTCCACCATTGATATGTTGGACATTGCAAAAGCGAGATTACATAGTCATACCTCTCATCTAACTCACAATCCATTTGATCAAACACTCTTTCAGTTCTCTCTAACCATCCTTTTACCTCAACAGGGTATGTACTTCCATAGAAGTCAACAACCCCTTGCTTCCGAAGCTTATCATATTTCCTTTCCCTCGTCTCCGAGATTCTCGAAGGCATTTGTGCAAACTCAGGTACAGGAGACTCTCTATTGGCTCCTACAAATTATATGTCAGCTGACTCTCCAACTTGATCTCCTATAGCAGATAACCTAAAATAAAAATAGTTGTGATCACTATCTGAATCTCTCACTTAAGATCATGTCTAATTGTTCTTCTATATCCCTATAAATGTCAAACCATGCTCTGATACCAAAATTGTAACACCCCACTACTATAGAGTATATACCTAAACATCCAGAGGACATTCTAGTACATATCCTATGACAATGACATGTTAGAGCAAACACTGTCATTTATATGGCATCATACAGAATAACACAATACTTAAAATGCTCAACTTCTCATTTCATTCATTAACAAAATTTACATTACAGTAGTACTTTCATTTAAACAATATTTACATCATCAAGTATCTAAGAGTTTACTACTCTTTATACAAAATACCTACATGAAATGAGAACTATATATACACAATCTATAACTCCTCAGATGTTAACTGATCGACCTTTGAGCCATTCTTTAGTCCAAAATCAACAGTACTAGTCTGTCTTAGAAACTATCTCCTCTCTTGTACCTAAAAAGTCATGTTGCAATTTTGATGAGTTTTGTGAACTCAATGAGTGAACTATCATTAATGTACTCACTCATAGCAAATACACAAATATCTCACATCGATCCAAATTCACAACATTTCTTATCTCAATAAGAAATATTGAATATCACACATTTCATATACTCTTTCAGAATATGCGTATTCCAATCAATCACTTTATCAACAATTACACAAATATGGCATATAACATTATCATCACAATTTCAGAAATGAATTCATAATAATATAATTCATAATCATAAATGGACCAACGTAGATGCATATGAGACTCCACATTCATTATTAGTTGTTATGACCAAGTGCCTTTCAGATACAGATACAGATACAGATACTATCTCGTACCCATTGTGAGCACCAGGCTCATTAATCACGGAGCCAGGCTCTGCGTGCAGATTACAGATTTCTGAGCTTAATGCTCTTTCAGACTTGCTAGTTCATTCACAACGCCTTTATCTAATCATGCATATTAATGTGATCCATCAAATCACAAAATATGCTAACAATATCATTTATTCATGATGCACAAATAGAATCTCATGTTCATTAGATGTCAGTCCGACATTCAACTTTCGTTGAATATACAAATATTTTTTAGAATTTGGATGCAAACAAAACACTTCCAATACATTTCCAAATATCCATCTCCTCAAACTATTAATGTCCATAATTATCACAATCACAATCAAAACATTGACAGTTGAATAATTGAGAATTAAATAGAGATAAGTCAATCCTACTGAGAACATCTAGGTTACTCACAGTACGCTTCAATTTACATTATTGCCTGGATGGTCCGACAATGTCTTGTGAATGGTGTTCGACTTGAGTGTTTAAATACACATACATTGTACACATTACTAAGGTGATCAAACAAATACATATTCAATTATGCACATATATATGTGCCAAGTTCAAAGCAAGCTCAATCACTTTTCCCCGGTATGTTTTCCTTAATCACAATTGTAATCATTCAAACATTGTCATTTGGATATGTCTTATTTCCACTTAGGTTTACACCTAAATTAACTTAATTATCTTAATTTCATCAATCAATCATTCAAATAACTTATTCAACATCCAATTAGGTTCATTTTAAACCCTAATGCATCATAGGATAGTATCCTTTCATTAGTTATTTCAAATACCAATTAAAAGACATCATTTCATATTCAAGCCTTGCCCACGATCATGGTGGACATTGCCACAATCGTGACATAACCAAATGTAGCAAGCCATGATTGTGGGGACTCTGCCATGTTCATGAAATAATAAAAATTTACTAGGCCATGATCAGGCACTGATGGCCACGATCATGCCCTGCATTTTTCTCCCAATTCTGCACGAATTTACCAAACTTAAACACATCATTTACACTTCCAATTTTCCACAATTCATACTCATTGATAAATCCTCATTTAGACTTAGATTATACTCTAATTCCACCTCAAATTTATGTAATTGATAGCTCACAAATCATGGTCTTTCATGCATCAAGAATCAAACTAGAAACTTACCTTATCGTACATATAGTCCTAATTCCTTCTCAATTCAAGAACACTATATTCACATCTTTATTTGGAATAAATTCACCTTTTTAATACATCAAATCCAGAACTAATTCATCCATAATTCAACCAATAATTTCATGGTTTTCATACTCCAAGAACAAGCATAAAAGCTTCCAAGTTCATGCAACATTTTTCCAGCACATATCATCACCAACATCTCATTGATTTCATTCCAATTCAAGCATCATTCTCATACTACTAAGCATGCCACAAAGACCAAATATATACTTACTTATGGGGCTTTCAATTTAGCACAAAACCACATGTTAAACCAAGTCTCCATATAAGTAAAATCAAAATAAACTCAAGATGATAATAAACTAGTTTTAGTAACAAAATGAAGGTAGCAATAGGCTGGTTTTCCTGGCTATTTTGTGAAGGATTAACATGCATATTTTGTGTAACAATATGACTAGGGTTTAACCAAAACTCAGAAAGAAGTTGGATGCAGTTTCAGTGGTGAAAAATGAAGAAAACAGCAGAAACTTTGCTGCTGGGATTTGCCTCATCAATATGCTCGGTGTCAACATTAAACTAAGACATTTGTTATATGGCATGCCTCCCATTTATCTACTTAATAAGCTGCCACTAATCTCCTTAAGATGTTTCCATTAGTCACCAATTAATTAGTCGATATGTCTCCTAATCATTGGTCTACTTATCACATAATAATTGATCCATTTGTCAATTAATTGCTAGTCTATTTATCACTCATTTAACTATGTCAAATATCACACAATTACTAGGCTTAGTAACCCTAATTTTTCATGTATCAAATTATCTAACCACTTGGCATTTTTATTAATCCAATTGTACATGTTAATTTATCAATTTCCCAATTAATCACAATTACTTCCAAATCACTAATCAGAATCCAATTAAACCATAATTCATGACATAACAATTCACAATTCATATCATAGTCACTTTAAACTCTTTCATACTCTAGGACATATCAATTGAGTACATATGCTAACTAGTAATGTGTATAAATTATCAATATTCGTGTGTGTATGCTATGCAAATGAAATGCATTTTCTTAAATTCTCAATATTATCACTCATTCACAATGATCTAGGGTTCTAACCTGAAGCATGTTCTGAAAATCAGATATTACAAAGTGAATGCAAAGAAGGTCATCATTTTGTGTTGTTGTTTAGAATATTCTTATGTTCATTGATGAGCTTTTATGTTTTTCTTTAATAGTCTAAGTATTTGCCATATGTGTAATGAGTTTGAGATCTTATGGATGAATTGAGGTATTAATAAACTCCTGGGATGGTATATAGGCTACAAATCCATGAGGCTTATTAATGAAAAATTTCACAAGCCTAGGAGGCACAACAAGAGCTTCCTTTCTTAATTCACAGATGTAAACAATGCTATGTATTATAGTATTAAAATCAATTGTAGGTGATTAATGCAAACTTAGTATTAACATAAGAGATTCATACATTTAATAGACAAGAAAACTCTTTGCATAATAAACCCCTGGGACGGTATATACGTTGGAAACCTATGATGCAGCTCCCTTGAGTCTTATTGGTAAAAAATTTCACGAGCCTAGGAGTCACAGCAAGAACTTGCTTTCTTGATTCACAGGTGTAAATAATGCCACGTACCATAGTATTGAAATCAATTGTAGGTGATTAATTCAAACATAAATATTTCAACTTCAATGTGATTAATGCAACTTAGTATTAACACAAGAAATTCATAAGTTTAATAGATAAGACAGTTCTTTGCATAATAAATCCTAGGACGGTATATAGGCTGAAAACCTATGATGCAGCTCTCGTGAGACTTATTAGTGAAAAATTTCACGAGCTTAATTCATAGGGGATATTATGTAAACTTTAGATGTTTTGTAAACTTAGGGGACTTGAAGGATACTAACTATGAAATCACTCTTTTAAATTAACATTTTTGCATAAATGAGTAATGTTGATAGATCTTGGATGTATAAATGATTAACACCTGATGGTTTCATTAATCCTGAGTTTATTGAGAGAGTTGAAGCTTTTATTCACAATGCATGTTCTCAACCTACATATATGGATGACCCAAAGATCAGATGTCCATGTAAAAAGTGAAAATACATTCATTTCCTTCCTATTGATGAAGCGAATGGGCATTTGTTGAGAAAAAGGTTTGTCCCAAATTATTTTGAGTTGACACGACATATGGAGCCATTGATTTGTAGCACCTCAAGGGTAATGAAGTACACTCGACAGTGAATGTAGATGAGGTTAAAGGGGGGATTGGATTTAGAACAATAATGTGGGTACAACTGAAAATCCTTACATGCAAATGGTTTATGATGTAGCCAATTATACCTTTTAGGAGAATATAGAAAATCTTGAAAAAGAACCAAACCCACATGCAAAATAATTTCTTGACTTACTACACCCGGCTGACCAAGAATTAAGGTCAAATTATGATACAATGACTCAATTGTCTTTAATTGCTTGAATATTGAACATGAAGTATGAAGAGCATATTTTTTATTATAGTTTTAATAAAAATTCTTAGATGGTATAATAAATCACTGCCTCTTGATCATACAATAGTTGATGGTTTTTACAATATGAAGAAACTTATTAGGGGTCTTGGTTTGCCCGTTGAAAAGATTAATTATTGCAAATGAGGATGTATGTTGTATTGGGGAGATGATATGAAATTACAAGAGTGAAAATTTTATGGTCAATTTAGGTTCAAGCCTAGAAAGCACTCTATGAAACAGAAATTAGTAACCTAAAAGCCGATGTATTATTTCCCGCTAACTCTGAGACTTCAAAGACTATATGCTTATGATGTTACTGCACCTCACGTGAGATGACATAATGAACACAGACAGGAAGACAAAATAATGAGTCATCCATCAGATGCACTAGCATGGAAACATTTCAATAATACCTATTATGAGTTTGGAACTGAAAGTCAAAATCTTAGGTTAGGATTGTTGATGGATGGATTCCAACTTTTTGGTTAATCTAAAGAACAATATTCATCATGGCCAATCATAATTACTCCTTATAATTTGCCTCCATGGAAGTATATGAATGAGGAATGTATGTTCTCGACAGTGATTGTGCCAGGGCGTACAAATCCAAAGCATAAAATTGATGTATTCTCACAACCATTGATATCTAAATTTCAACATCTTTGGGATTATGGTGTTGAGATATATGATGCGTCTCTTAAACAAACTTTTGTGCTGAGAGTAGCTTTGATGTAGACCATTAGTGATTTTTTTACATATGCTATGTTGTCTGGATGGAGCACAACAGAGAAATTGGCTTGTCCTTATTGTAGCAATGAATCTAATGCATTTTATCTTCCAAATAAGGACAAAACATATTGGTTTGACAACTATAGGAAATTTCTTCCTCCAGATCATCCATTTAGACTCAATAAACAAAAGTTTATTGAGAATCGGATGGTACAAACACCTCGTCCCCCTCATAAAGCTAGTGAAGAGATATTGCAGGAAATTGATGAATTAGGATTACTAAAAGTTACAAAATTTAAAGCTGATGAAGTTAATACAAGCATTAGTAGAAACTTTGGTTGGAGAAAACGAAGCATCTTTTGGGATTTGCCATATTGGAAAACTAATTTGATACGTCATAATCTAGATGTGATGTATATTGAAAAAATATTTTTGACAATTTGTTAAATACCATAATGAACATTGAAGAGAGGACAAAAGACAATGCAAAATCAGGAGATGATTTAAAACTTTTTTGTATAAGGAATGAATTACATAAAGATCTTCACATCGGTAAATATCTAAAAGCATGTTACACTTTAGATAAAAAAACAAAAGAAAATTTTATGTGAATGGTTGAAAAGTCTAAAGTTTCCTAATGGTTACATTTTAAACTTGGCAAGGTGTGTGGAAATGAAAAAGTGAAAATTATCTGAGATGAAAAGTCATGATTGTCATATGTTTATGCAAAGGCTAATTCCAATTACAATTCGGGAGTTGCTATCGAATAAGGTTTGGAAAGTTATAATAGAATTAAGTTTGTTTTTCAAAAGCTTAATATTATCTGAAATAAAGTTGGCTGAAATGGAAAAACTAAAAAGGAAAATTTCAGTAGCTTTGTACAAATTAGAAGAGATTTTCCTTCTAAGCTTCTTTGATTGTATAGAACATTTACCTGTTCATTTAGCACACAAGGCTAAACTTGCTAGTCCAGTTTAATATCGATGGGCGTACCCATTTAAGAGGTAATTCATTAAAAATATTATAATTGAAGTAATAACATGTTTCAATAATAGAATTGTAATAACCTTATTTGCTAATGTAGGTATTTGCATCACTTGAAGAAAAATATCAAAAAAAGGCTAGAGTTGAAGGTTTGATATGTAATGCATATTTAGTTTAGGAAGCTAGTATATTTTGTTCACATTATTTTGAGTCGCATGTTCACGCAAAAGAAAGAAAAGTTTATCGTAATGACGATGGGAGAGGAACGGGTGATGTTGATGGTAAATTATCCATTTTCATATATCCTGGATGAACATATGGACGTTCAACAAGAAGAATGTTAAAAGAGGAAGAAATTGAGGCTGTCTATGGTTACATTTTATTGAACTGTCAAAAGATTCAACCTTTCTTACAATAAGTTGAAATTGATTATTTGGAATTTGAAATTTAGTGTTATTCACAATTGAAATACATAATAATGTTTTTAGATTATACGAGGAATGGTTACGCGAGCTAATGCCCGAAAAAATACAAGATGATATCAATAAAGAAGTTAGAAGACACTTTCCTCGATGGTTCGAGAAATATGTAAGTTTTCACTTACAATTATTGAAATGATTGAATTATAAGATTAAAGTGTTCAAATGACATTA